>RJWJ010016641.1:0-34247 GCA_004363605.1 Indri indri
GATTTCCTCACAAGAACCCTTTGGGATAGGCCCTATTGTTAAAACCATTTTAAAGATGGGAACACTGAGGCATCGAGAAATTAAGTGGCTTGCTAAAGTTCACACATCTGGTAAATGGTAGGTGTTAGGGCTGGAGTTGAGAGGGAGACACACGAAGCCTCGTGTGTAGTAAAATGTTTTATTTTGAGCATCTGGGTGTAGTTGGGTGGAGGCCAAAGTGTGTCCACCACGAGGGAGGGGAAAGCCTTGGGTTTTATAGAGGGTTTTTTCCAGGGTGGGGGTGGGGGGGGTGAGTAACACCTGCAGAGATGGGGAGGGGAGTAGTTTCGTCCTTATCAGAGGGGATAGGAATACTGGCGTCGCTACAGCTGTGTGTGATCAAAGTTAGATTTACAGCCTTGGACTGTCCAGACTCCTGTGGCTTTTGTTTCACAGACTTTATGATCGCCATGTACGTATTATGTCCCATACATACTTTTTGGGTTCCCATCCTAAGCCAACCTAACAGTAGGCTGGAGTCAACTCCAGAACCTGTGCTCTTAACAGCCATTCTCTACTTCTTCCCACGGTGAAGCAAGTGGCAAATGCCCCCAATGCAAAATCCAGGAACATGAATAGGCAAAAGGAAGGACTAATACTGGAGAAGCAACCATATGCGTTCACTACTGGGACTGTGATCTGTGCCTTATACGCTGTTGGGTCCAGTGGAGAGCCTGGTAAAGAACGAAGGGAAGAAGGAGGAGGGGAAATTAAGGAAGAGGCAATGCAAGGCTGGGAGACACAGCATGCAGGGCATTGATGGTACCGTGGATGTCTCCTTTGGACTGGACAAACGGAAAACTTTCCAAGTTTGCTAGATTATTTGTTAGTATGATTGACTTAATGAAGGTCGTCCTAGTCTTTTCTTTTCTTTCTTTTTTTTTTGAGACAGAGTCTCACTCTGCTGCCCAGGTAAAGAGTACAGTGGTGTCATCCTGGCTCCCTGCAGCCTCAAACTGCTGGGCTCAAGCGATCTTCCCGCCTCAGCCTCCCGAGTAGCTGGGACTACGGGCATGCGCCACTGCGTCAGGCTTCTTTTAAATTTTTTTTTTTTTTTTTTTTTTTGGTCTTCAGCTTTGCATGGATGTTTTTCTTTAATTTACTTGTGCTTCCTGCCTTGGCAGAGTGCCCCTTAGGATACAGGAGACAAGATACTGGATGAGAAGGGCTCAGAGATTATAGTGTAATAATAGGCCTCAAAAATATGAAAAGTTATTATGAAAACGCTGTTTCAAGACTCATTCCTGTCTATAGAGTAAAAAGCTTGTACTTTGTAAACCTTGCCCTTAATAGAAAAATCTGTACTTTGTAAGCAATGACCTTTAACTGATTGTGTAACCCCCCCAGCTATCTGCAGTAAAAATTTACTGTACTTGCCTCACCCAAGAAAGAATGCTCCCTGCCTTAACTGATGCTATCTGCTTCTGTGACCTTGCTTGCTCAAAGATTGTATTCAGTCATGTGGCCAGGCAGGTGGTCTGAGGCAGGTCCCAGACCCCATGGCTATGGAATGTATGATGTAATTATTTTTGTTCCACTATGTCGTGTTTAATGTCACATAGCACCCCCCCCCAAATCAGTATAAAGTCTTCTCACCTTTCCTGCTCTGACTGCTCTCTGTGCTGCTGCCTCTCAGCGGTACAGAGGGTAGTCGCTGGCCAGCTAATAAAGACTCACAATTTGGCTCAATTCGGTCTCTCAGTGGTCACTTCTCGCACTCTGTACCATAACAACAGGTGTCCCAGACTTCTCTCCTAGGTGCTTCTCTAAATGCCCCAGTTCCACTGTCTTCATTATTCCTGGCTTCTCTTAGACTCTGTCACCCTTGGCTAGCCTAGCCTAGGGGTGGAAAATATCTTTTCCCTTTAGCTCAACTGAGACTATCCTATATTTCTTAAAAATAATACTTGACTAGGAAACCAAAGGAAAAGGATATTGAAGAGACATATGAAAAAGTCAAGAAGCAGACAGTTTCAGAGCATAAATTACCTAATTGATGCTGCTACAGACTACCTTAGTTGGCACCTGGCCCTTGTCCAACTCAACTCTGTATACAGTGTCACCGTATGTTCCAAGCCCTGGAAGATATACCTTGTGTATTTGGCCTCCTTCAGTTATAAGATAAACACCTGCTTTGAGCAAGCTTAGACCAAAGAATATGAAACACTTTGCTCCTAAACTTGCTCCTAAACTCAAGGGAGTGTTGAAATTGAAAAGTGGGAAAGGGCAGGGATGTATTTCAGAAATAACTAGAACTCGATCGCCGAGCAACACCAGACTTCTTTCCTTCTCACATTTGCCTTTCTGTGAATGTGGGCGGACTTCATTTCAGAGTAAGTGGCAATAAACTTGGCCATTGACAACTCCCAAGCTTCACACCCCATGGTTTCTACTATTGAAGAGACACTGTGGCTATTTCCTATTTTTAGAATTCAAAAAAACCCCCAGATTTGGCTTGGGTCAGATGCTCACTGTGAAGGAGTCGGCTGTGGTAAACAGGGGAAGAGTCATTTAAGAATATGATAGCTATAAAGGTGGCATTTCAAATCAGTGAGAAAAACACGAACAACACAATATATGGTGTGGACAAATAGCTAGCCAAATGAAAACATAAAGTTAGATTCCCTCCCTCACATCGTTTATAAAAACAAGTAGAAGATGAATTTAAAAAGGGGAAAAAAGGTTGCAAAAGTTTTAGAAGAAAATATATGAGAATATCTTTAAGCCCTAGGAAGAGGGAAGGCCTTCTTAAGATATGAAAAGCAGGGCTGGGAGCTGTGGCTCATGCCTGCAATCTAACACTCTGGGAGGCTGAGGCAGGGGGATTACTTGAGGCCAGGAGTCTGAGACCAGACTGAGCAATAGGAAGACCCCGTCTCCACAAAAAATAGAAAAAAAATTAGCCAGACATGGTGACACGGGCCTGTAGTCCCAGCTACTTGGGAGGCTGAGGCAGGAAGATCACTTGAATCTAGGAGTTTGAGGTTTCAGTGAGGTATGATGACGCCACTGCACTCCAGACAGGGTGACAGAGTGAGACTCTTGTCTCCAAAAAGAAAAAGAACAACAACAACAAAAAGACATGAAAAGCAAAAAGCATACAGGAAAAGAGAGATCATCTAAAAAACATACCACAAATAAAGTTAAAAGTGATATTGGGGAACATATTTGTAATGGTGTTGGGCCAGGTATCCTGGGAAACAGATTTTTGAGATAGATAATTGCACACAGGAAGTTTATTGGTAGTACTCTTAGAATTAATACCTGTGGGGGAGGGATGTAAGTAGGACTGAGCAGAAGGTGAAGTTGAACTGTGATGCAGTCACAACAAAGGCTTAGATGATCCCATCCCACGGGGAGCTCTGGAGATGAGCTGTCCTGAATTTAGGAAAGGAGGTTGGCCTTTATACCTCCACAGTGATTAGTCACTAGATGTGGGCAGCTTCCATGGAGAGGTCATGACCTGGATGAGACAGCTCTTTCTCTGAAGGTAAGGTCTAGAGAAAGACTCAGCTGAGAGTTGTCAGCCACCTATACTCCCAGCATCTAAGGGAATGAGTGCTTCATTTCGAAAGGGGGAAATCTGGGTGGTGCACCCCAGCATCTGCTCAGATATATATATTATTTATCTGGATATTTACTTAAGAGATATATATATATATATATATATATATATATATATATATATATCACAGGAGTAGTACCCATATTATACAAAGAACTTCTACTTCTCAATAAGAACAGAGAACTTTGCAAAAGTTACAAATAGAAAATTTGCAGAAGAAATGCAAATGGCCAATATACCTAACTAAAGATGTTCAACATTACTAGTGATCAGAGAACAGCAAATTATTAAAATAAGATGCTGTTATACCATTTTTTGTTGTTATTTTTACAGATTTAGGGAGTACGAGTGCAGTTTTATTACGTGGATATATTGCATAGTGGTGACGTCTGGGCTTTCATTGTAACCATCACTTGATTAGTGTACATAGTACCCGTTGCGTAATTTCTCATCCCACACTCTCCTCCCACCCTCCTGCCCTCATTATACCATTTTTAGCCAACAGATTGTCAAAAATCAGAAGCTTAGCAATGTTGGCAAAATGTAGGAAAATAGATATTTTTATACACTGCTGGTAAGAGAAGAAATTGTGAAGCCAATTCTACCCAGAAATTCAGCTTCTTAATATCTGCAGTAACATTAGCATATGTGTGTAAGGAGGAGGCATTGTTTGTATTAGCAAAAAATTGCAAACAGCCCAAAAGTCCATCAGCTGGGGAAAAAATAATCTCTGGTATGGTTATGCAATGGGAAAAAATAATCTCTGGTATGGTTATGCAATGGGATACTATACTTATTTTTGGAGTAAGTATTCCAAAAATAATTATATTTAACACATTAACTGCCTTGTGAGTTGTATTTAACTCATGCTAGTTTGGGGCCCGGGGCCTCATGAAGCAAAACCTGGGCAAAATCCTGCAGTTGGTTTGTGAAAATCGTACTTGTTGATGTTCTTATAGTTACAATTAATATTGACAAATTAATTCTAAAAATGTGGATTAAATAAATAGAAGTCAATAAATTTCGTTTTTCATTAAATTAGAAAGGATCATTTTGTTTTTGAAGTTTTTATTCTATTTTCATAATAAAATACCGTAGCCCCAAGGAAAAAATTTTTTTTCTAGTGTGGGCATCAATGTGTTAAAAAATAATTATATGTATGTATACATAGTTGGATAAATCGATGAATTGCAAAATGATAAATGTGTGCTGTGTAATAAGATTTTTATTTAAAAATTACACATACAAAATGATTTTATATATTTTCTATGAGTACATATATAAGTACGCAACAGCACAGAAAATGGTCTAAAATGATATATAATGAACTCATAACACAGGTTGTCCCTGGGAAGAATTGATGGAAAATAATTTTTCCATTTTTTTAAAAGCAGAATATTTTCTTATCTTACTCGGACATTAAAAGTTAATAACTTCAGCAGACACTGTTAGTTGCCACCCTATAGTCATTCCCTACCCTGACTTTGCTCCAGTGTCTACCTCTCTCTCTGTACTCTGATTAACCTATTGCAGTTGTTCTCAACTCTGGCTGTATTTTAAAATATCTAAAATGCCAATGCACAGGCCTCACCACAGAGATTTTGTTGTTGTTTTTTTTGTTTTTTTTTGAGACAGGGTCTCACTCTGTCACCTAGGCCAGAATGTAGTGGCATGATCATAGCTCACTGCAACCTCAAACTCCTAGACTCAAGCGATCCTCCTGCCTCAGCCGCCCAAGTTGCTGGGACTACAGGTATACGCCACGACGCCTGGCTAATTTTTCTGTTTTTTAGTAGTTGACGGGGGTTTCACTGTTGCTCAGGCTGGTCTTGAACTCCTGAGCTCAAGCAATCCTCCCTCCTCAGCTTCCCAGAGTGCTAGGATTACAGACGAGAGCCACCTCGCCCGGCTGTCTCAGGGAAAATTTGACACCTATTTTATTGTATTTTTCTCCACCCCCAAGGTCAATCATCATCAGTTGATTTCAGTATCTGCAGCAATAACTGATCCTAACTTCCTAGTACAGAGAATCTTAATAGTCCTGGTACAGTTTCACAGGTGTTCATCCAAATTTTAACCTATGTGTACAATTTATTTTTTCTGTATGTGGATATATGATGTCTAGTAGCAAAAACAGCTGAGAAGATCATAGATGAGGTACAACTTGTTCTGATAAGAGGAGATTGACTACTATAACAAACAATGCTCAATTGTCTGTCTTTTTCTTTTTTTCTTTTCAGGCCCATCACTTCAGAACAATGTTCAATTTTAGTGACCTAATATAATGAAAGTTTATTTCTTGCTTATGTCACACTAGATTGCAGGGATGGGGGTGGGAGGGTGGTTCTGCTCCACATGGTCAGGAAAAAAATCACTGGTTCCATCATCCCCCAGGTCCTCAGAGTCCCCCTGCGTCTAGCTGGCAGATGATGACAAAGAGAACGTCTGGCTATTCCACTTCTGGGCTAGTGATGTTCAGATGAGTAATAAAATAGACATGTAATTTGTAAAATATTATATACTTATTCCATAAAATTCACTTGTCCTGTTTTCATTTCAATGAAATCACTATGTTATTATAATTATCTAATAATTTATGTTCTAATGGCAGTAGTTACTTAAAGATTAAACAAATATAATTGTATTCAAAGTATACAAAATTCAACAGTTTCATAAAAATGGAAATTAAAGAAATTCAGAAATAAAAATTATTTAAAAATGTTTTAGGTCATTTTTCTTTTAAAATATTTAAATTATCTATTAAAATTAAAAGGCAAAATATATTAGTTATGAACATCAAGACTTTAAATCAAAATTATTTAAATAAAGCTGAACATTTTTATTTTTTGAAAATTTAATTAATTCTACAAATTTTTATAAAAATAAAACTATCCCAAATTTTAATATTCAACATCCATTTAGCTGCTAATATAATCAATGGATATCATACTTTATGCCTGTTGCCTATATACCTACATGCCTACCAATTTAAAAGTAATGTGAATTGTTTAATGTTGCAAAATTAAACACATGCAAGTGTTGCAAATACACACACATTAGAATATGAAGAGAGATAAGAAAATAGACTCTTGTATCACCGAAACGGTATCCATTTTAATGCATGTATCTATCACGCTCATGCTGAGGAAGAATGTGACAAGTTAATTAAAATTTGTCTTTTCTTTTCCCCAACCGCTTCCTCTATTCAAGGCCTCCTCACACTTGGAAGCAGCAGCCCAATCTACACACATGCAAAGCAATTAGATACAGTCAAGGAGTGTTTCCCTGGAGCCTAAACAGTGTTACTAGTCATGAGAGCATGTGTTTAGGGTTTTGGGTTGTTATGTCAGCACTGAGCACCAGAGCCTAAGTTGTTACTGGTGCTTATTTTTTTTTTTTTTTTTTTTTTTGAGACAGAGTCTCACTCTGTTGCCTGGGCTAGAGTGCCGTGGCATCAGCCCAGCTCACAGCAACGTTGAACTCCTTGGCTCAAGCAATCCTTCTGCCTCAGCCTCCCGAGGACCTGGGACTACAGGCATGCGCCACCATGCCTAGCTAATTTTTTCTCTATATATTTTTAGTTGTCCAGATAATTTCTTTCTATTTTTAGTAGAGACGGGGTCTTGCTCTTGCTCAGGCTGGTCTCGAACTCCTGAGCTCAAACAATCCATCCACCTCGGTCTCCCAGAGTGTTAGGATTACAGGCGTGAACCACCACACCCGGCCTGCTTATGTATTCTTAAGTACATTTATTATTTCTCATGCATTTTTGTGAAATATAGGGCTTTCAAAGTGCATGGCTAGGGGAAGGAGCCCTTCTTGCCTGGGTCCAGGGGCAGTACTGTTCATGTAATTCATATAGCCCTGACGTGGCCACTAGGGGCCCAGTCCTGCAAATTCCCAGAGAAGAGGCTCTTTCATGTTCCAGACAGCTTCCCTAATTGGTGCCTACCATAGAAGCTTAATGTCAACCTGACATAAAACAAAGATTGAGTGTTTACTGAACATATGAGAATTTTGCCTTCTACAGCATCTGAGAAAGTATAATTGGATAGTAAATATCTCAACTCAATAACAGTGCTGAAGGAAGACCAAGGGAATGGTGTGATAACTGTGGATATACAGCAGTGGTCCGAAGCACTCATAATTGATGCATATTCACTCAGACTCATTTCCCTGACCTTCTCCTCATCACTGACCTTTTCCTCTACTGTTCTTCAGTCCCCCATCCCCATGACGAGGACTACACTTGGACATCTTGTCATCACATGAACTTTCTACTCCTCAGATATTTTAACTTTCAACATCCCACTCTAATCACAACCTTCCACTTCTCCAACTTTCTTCCTTGCCAGTTTACCTGCCCCATTATCGCCCTGATCTAGCAAAGGCTAAGCATGGAGCAATCTATCTCTCTGATGTCCATATGCCAAGAGTGCAGCTGGAGGAAATCACTCAACCTGGCAGATTGGAGCTACTGTAAACCCCTGGTCACCAACATCAACTGGGCTTTCAGCGCTGCCTGGCCACCTGTTCTCCCAAGGTAAGGATGGATCCAGTAAAGCTTATACAATTTGTGGGACCATCTTTAAGAAGGATATAAAATTACATATATACGTTTAGATGCAAAAGTAGATGGTGATTTAGAAGGAGAATATCCAAAGAACAATAGGGCAACAATAGCTAACAATGAATTATTGTATATTTTAAAATAGCTTGAGCCCAGGAGTTTGAGACTAGCCTGGGAAACATAGTGAGAACCCATCTCCACAAAAAATTAAAAAGTTAGCCAGGTTTGGTGGTGCACACCTGTACTCTCACTACTCAGGAGGTTGAGGGGGGAGGATCAATTGAGCCCAGGAGTGAGCTATGATTGCACCACTGCACTGCAGCCTGGGCAACAGAGCGAGACCCTTTCTCAAAAATAATGAAATAAAATAAAATAAAAACTGAAAGAGTGGAATTGGAATGTTCCTAACACAAAGAAATGATAAATGCTTGAGTTGATGGATACCCCAATGACCCTGATTTGATCTTTATACATTGTATACATGTATCAAAACATCACATATATCCCATAAATGTGTATAGTATGTATGTTATGTAACCATAATAATTAAAAGTAGGAAATTAATATAAAAATAAATAAAAATTTAAAAAAGAAAAATAAAAAATCATGAAAGCTAAAAAAATAAAATAAAATAAAACCACGACTAATTGGAACCTTGGGAATTAAGGTCTTCTGAAATCTCTTTAAGCAATTTATCTGCAACGCTTGCATGGAAATGATTCCTGATAGCAACTTGGCTTCCTCTCCTCATCTGGAACACTACAACTCCTAGCAACTTCCTCCAATGGCTTCAGAGTGAAACTGCCTCTGAGGCTACAGTACATGTTTCATTTCCCCTCCACATCCTCAAACTACTAAACCCACCAGCTCCCCACTGAACTGTTAAAGGTGACTTCTCTGACTTCATAGGGAACATAGAAGCCATCAAAGATAAACTTCCTCAACTTTCTGCTACCAAACCAGAAAAATTACCTGTATCCACTCATATTTCCTTCCTTTCCATCTTTTATAGCAGAAAAGGTTTCACTCTAACCATTTTTTAATCTTCATATCATGAATCTCTTTTACCAATAGTCTCCTAGTTTCATCAAAGACAGAGTTTATGTTTCTGTTTGTTGCCCTCCTTGGCTCTTTGGGGTGGTTTTCAAGAGTAAAACCAGTCGTACAGAAACTGGAAGTCAACCCTTCCTCCCTGACTTCTGTGGCCTCCATCCTCCTCGTTCTCCTCCTCCCTCTGGGACTTCTTTTCAGATTCTTCTTCCTCTGCCTGTCCCTTAAACTGTAGATTTCCTCAGGCCACCATCAAATCACTTATTTCTTCAAAAAGAATTAATAAAGGGATGGGCATGGTGGCTCACTCCTGTAATCCCAGCACTTTGGGAGGCTGAGGTGGGAGGATGGCTTGAGCCCAGGAGTTTGAGACCAGCCTGGTAATGGAGAGACCCTTCTCTACAAAATATTAAAAAAAAAAAAATTATCTGGGCAGGGTGGCATGCACCTGTAGTCCCAGCTACTCAGGAGGCTGAGGCAGGAGGATCGCTTGAGCCCAGGAGTTTAAAAATACAGTGAGGCTGGGCGCGGTGGCTCACACCTGTAATCCTAGCACTCTGGGAGGCCGAGGCGGGCGGATTGTTTGAGCTCAGGAGTTCGAAACTAGCCTGAGCAAGAGCGAGACCCCGTCTCTACTAAAAATAGAAAGAAATTAATCAGACAGCTAAAAATATATAGAAAAAATTAGCCGGGCATGGTGGCGCATGCCTGTAGTCCCAGCTACTCGGGAGGCTGAGGCAGAAGGATTGCGTGAGCCCAGAAGTTTGAGGTTGCTGTGAGCTAGGCTGACACCATGGCACTCTAGCCCAGGCAACACAGCGAGACTCTGTCTCAAAAAAAATAAATAAATAAAGATACAGTGAGCTATGATTACACCACTGTACTCTAACCTGGGCAACAGAGCAAGACCCTGTCTGGAAAAAAAAAAATTAATCAGCCTTGACTATGTTCCAGGATTGTTACAGGCATGGGGAATATGAAATGAGCAAGACAGACCCTGTTCCTTCTTCACCACAAGGACACATGGCAGAAAGGACCATCCAAGTATGGGGTAGGAGGGAGAGATCAGACGAGAGACTGTTTGAACCAAGTGATGTTTAAGCAAGACCTGGAGGACAAATCACCAAGTGAATCTGAGGGAAAAAGTGGTTCAGATATCAGGTTCAGAGTGGGTGAAGAATATTCTGTATCTGGGAAACTGAAAGAGGAGTGGTGGGGATGGGGAAGAAGGTGAGAAATGAGGGGTAGCTAGAGATCTGAGAAGGGAGGGGTTCGTCATCCCTTTTAAGAATTTGAACTTTATTCTAAGGAAGTCTCCACAACTGCCAAAATCTCCACACATCTCTGCTCTGCCCTTTCCCTTGACTAACCCATGCTCCAAAGTGCAGCCAAAGTGATTTTAAAACATAAATCACATTATGTTACCTTCTTGCTTGAAATCTTCTGGTGTCTTTCTGTCATCCAATAGGTTAAAGTCCAAACTTGTTAACCAGCTCATACAACCCTGCATGTCCTGCTCATGGTGCCCTGACCAGGCTCCCTCTTGATGTGACTTCTTCAGGTTCTCTTGGGTAGATGCTCTGTTGCCTTTGGACCGCCAGACAAGCTGTCCATTCTTCCTAGAACCCTCTTCTTTCCCTCTATACTTATATCTGGGCATCACATCTTCTGGGAATCCTTCCCTGGCTTCCCTTAAGTCTGTATTCAGTGCTCTTCCCATGAGCTCTCATGTAACACCCTGACTTCCTCTCATATAACACCAAGTGACTGAATGTCTGCTATTCCTCTGTAAGCTCCAGGAGCACACGAACTCTGTATATTTAATCATCTTTATACCTCCAGCATGCAGCACATAACAACCTTAGTCAATATTTGTTGAATAAACAGGTGAATGAAAAAATAAAATAAGGGATATAGTCAATTTATTCTGTGGTCACTTCTAGCTCTAAAAAAAAAAAAAAAAACTATGGTTCTTTGTATATCCTATCTGATGCAGGTGGCTTAAGAACAGTTTAACAATTTACTTCTAAAAAGACAGCAGGATGGTCCAGCGCAGGGGCTCACATCTGTAATCCCAGCATTTTGGGAGGCCAAGAGTTCCAGACTAGCCTGGGCAACATATCAAGACCTCATCTCTACAAAAATTAAAAAAAAAAAACCCAACAAAAAAAACCTACCTGGGCGTGCAGGCATGGTGTCACATGAGTGTAGTCCTAGCTACTTGGGAGGCTGAGGCAGGAGGATCACTTGAGCCCAGGAGTGAGCTATGTTTACAGCACTGCACTCCAGCTTGGAGACAGCGAAATCCGTCTCTTAAAGGAAAAAAAGAAGGAGGAGTCAAATTTCCATTATTTGAATTCTTGTTTATGTTAAGTTGTGGAAACTACTGTATAGAATTTTTTTTTCTCAGCTATAAGGTTCTTAAAATACCAAAAAAGATATTAAGCATATCTTTTCAGTTTTTTTTTTTACACCATGTTCTATCTTGTCCATTTTCTGTATAAAGAATTTTTTCCTCTCCCGGGAAATTACTTCTATATTGGGTGGTTCCTTAAAAACATTATTCCCATTGTTTAGTTCAATTTAACAGTTCAACTATAATAGTTTATTGAGAGTCAATCACGTGCCATGTTCAGTCTTGGGGATACATAAATATGAGTAAGATACAGGCCTTTGACCTCCAGAAGCTTTCAGTTTAGTGGTGGAAAAAGACTCTTAAACAAATAACTTCATTTTTATTTATTTATTTTTTTAGACACAGAGTCTTGCTCTGTTTCCCAAGCTGGAGTACAGTGGTGTGATCAAAGCTCACTGCAGCCTCAAACTCCTGGGATGAAGTAATCCTCCTGCTTCAGCCTCCTGAGTAGCTAGGCATGCATCACCATGCCTGGCTAATTTCTTTTCTATTTTTTGTAGACATGGGGTCTCACTGTGTTGCCCAGGCTGGTCTCAAACTCCTAGTCTCAAGCTATCCTTCTGCCTTGGGATGAAGTGCTGG
This sequence comes from Indri indri, assembly GCA_004363605.1. Lineage (NCBI taxonomy): Eukaryota > Metazoa > Chordata > Mammalia > Primates > Indriidae > Indri > Indri indri. The sequence goes on from RJWJ010016641.1 coordinate 12,223, forward strand.
GATTACAGGTGTAAGCCACCAAGCCCAGCCCCAGATAACTTTCAAATGTTTCACTTTCTCAACTATTTCTAATTTGGCACATGTTACATTCAAGACAATTTAATTCAACAGATTTTCATTTACTGGTAAGTAATGCACAGTTTGCAGGTGATTCAAAGGTAATAGATTGTCTTCGCCTTCAAAGAGCTTATGGTCTATGAGGTAACCAAATGACAAGTACAAATTGATGTAATGAGGTCAGAGTGAGAGAGCTTTAAGTGATCCAGAAAGGTTTACAGAGTAAGAACCTACATCTAGTGGGAAGATGAGGAGGAAGTGGGAACCAGAAAAACAAAAGCTTTCCAGAAAAGTGCCATTTGAAATGGGCCTTGAGGTACTGATAGAATTGATGTGTATATTCATATTAAAATAATATAAATGAGGACAAAGATTAGCTAAGAATAGCTGACATTCTTTGAGATTTACCAAGTGCCAGGCACTACTCTAAACACTTTACATGCATTTTTTTTTTTTTTTTTTTTTGAGGCAGAGTCTCACTCTGTTGCCTGGGCTAGAGTGCCGTGACGTCAGCCTAGCTCACAGCAACCTCAAACTCCTGGGCTCAAGCAATCCTCCTGCCTCAGTATCCCGAGTAGCTGGGACTGTAGGTGTGCACCACCACACTCGGCTAATTTTTTCTATTTTTAGTTGTGTGGCTAATTTCTTTCTATTTTTAGTAGAGATGGGATCTCACTCTTGCCCAGGCTGGTCTTGAACTCCTGACTTCAAGTAATCCTTCCTCCTCAGCCTCCCAGAGTGCTAAGATTACAGGCGTGAGCCACCGTGCCTGGCAACTTTACATGTATTAGCTCACTTAATGCTATGAGATCTGTATTATCATCCTCACCTTTCAGATGAGGAAATTGAGGCACAGAGACATAAAGTGACTCGACTGAAGCCACACAGCCAGAATCGGCAGGACAGTGATTTGTGCACTTGCTAGTTGGCTCCCTTGCTTCCACTCTGACTCGGCATGTTACCATCCATACACCCACCATCATAGACACTTTTTTCTCTTTTCAGAAATTAAAGAATGATGCTTCTATATACAATAAGAAAATAAGAAAAAAGAAAAAGAAAAAGTAGAAAAAGAAATTAAAGAAGGAAACAAAAAACATAACTTTATATTCTAGATAATCCTTGTTGGTATATATATTTTAATATGTATACAACCAAGGTCGGAAAATGAAAATGGTACAGAAATACAAAGTGAATAAAGTACAAAATGCAAAGTGAATGTTTCCCTCCTTATATTCTAATATCACTTCAATTTACACAAACAGAATAAAAATAATGCAGACTGTTAAATCTTTGACTCTTTCCCCCTTTTTTGGTGATCTTTATTTCTCATTCTTTTTAATGGCTGCAGTGTATTCTACTGTATGGATGTACCATAATCTGCCCTTAACTAACCCCCTTTTGATGAACTTTTGGATTTTTTTCCCCTATTACAAATCATACCGTTATGTGCAGTTTAGGATTGTATCTGTTTATTATATTTCTAATGGTAGGATTGCTGGGTCAAAGAAAGCTTACATTTAATTTTAAAAGATAATACCAAAATGCCAGAGAGAGTGCACTGTGCACATTCCCATCGACTGCATTTGTGGTACCCATTTCCCCGTGTCCTTGCCAAGACAATATGTTAACAAACGTTTGATCTTTACCAATCTGATAGCTGAAAAATTGCATTTCATTGTGGTTTTAACTTGTATTTCTCTTATGAGTTGAACTCTTTCAATGTTTATAGGCTATGCATTTCTTTTTATAGAGGATACTTGTTTACATCCTTTTGCTTGCTTTTCAATTGGGTTAGCATTATTCTTATTGATTTGCAGGAATTCTTGGCAAACTAAGGAAATTAACCCTTTGTCATATATGTTACAGATGTGTTCTTCTAGGCTTTGGTGGTCTTTTTATTTTGTTACAGTGCTTTAAAACATTCATAAACAATAAATTTGACTATATAAAAATTCTTTCCATTATCCTAAGTGAAATAAGCCAGACACGAAAGGACAAATACTATATGAGTACACTTACATGAGCTACCTAGAATAGTCAAATCCACAGAGAAATGCAATAGAAGTTACCAGAGGCTGTGCGGAGGGGGAAGTGGGGAGTTATTGTTCAATGGGTGCAGAGTCTCAGTTCGGGAGGAGGAAAAGCTCTAGAGATTGATAGTGGCGATGGTTGCACAACCATGTAAAGGTACTTAATGCTGCCAATCTGTACATGTAAGAATGGTTAAAATGGTAAATTTTTAAATGTATATTGTAGCACAATAAAAAATTAGGTCTTTCAAAGATCCTGGGGTTTGCATCTGCTTAGAAAAACTTTCTGTACTTTAAGATTATAGAGACTTCTTTTTATTCTTCTAGAATTGTTAATATGGATTTGGTAGAAAGTGCAGCTCTAGGATGAAGGTATGAGGTGCAGAGGCTTCTGCAACAGACAGAGGAAGAGGTGATAAGGACCTGAACTAAGGTGATAAAGCAGAAGAAACAGGTTTCTCTGGCTGGGATGGTAGGATTTGGCTTTCCACTGACCTACACTTGATGCATGGTAGTACATGAATGTTTGTTAAATGGGGTTGAGGAAGAAACAATCAGTACAGAGATTTCTAACCTGGCAGCATGCACAATAATAATATTAAATACTATTTAATATTTAATATTTACTGAAGGAGGAAGATGAGGTGGGTGGAATAGGGTGCATTCCATTTTAGATGTGCTAATATTTTTAGGTGCAGGTCAGCTATGTGGCAGCCAGGAGGCAGTCAAAAGGCAGATCTGACGTGTGAAAGAATTAAGGGGGACAAATTTGGTTTAGAACTCAGCCAGCCGAGATGATTGCTGAAGCTATGGGATTGTGTGGGAGACGGAATAGCTGGAACTTTGAAGAATTTCAGTGTTTAAGTGGGATGAAGAGAAAATATAGCCAGAGAAGCAAATGATCTGTATAGGAGATGGCACTTGATGTGGGCCTGAAGGAAGGGGCTTGACAATGGTAGACTGGAGGGTGGGGTAGTGGAGGTGGTGGAGGAAGTGTTCCAAGTGGAAATAACAACATGAAGAAATAGGTAGGAGGAAAACGCTCCACCAAAGAAACCATTCAGTAACCAGACAGTAAAAGAATTTGTTGTAAACGAACTGGAATTTTCAGGAATGGGCCAGTCAACATTGTCACGGTGGAAGAAGAGATGAAGACTAAGAAAAGGCCATTTCTTCTAGGGTTACTGTGACTATTGATATTTGGTTGCTTGGGTATTAAAAGAGTCTAATAGCCTTTGATCTACTTTGCATAAGCTCCAGCCAAAGATATCTGGTAACCTTGGAGTGTCTCAGGTTTCTAAACATCATCAATGGTCACCTAACCTAGATTTAGATTATGGTGTTCCAGTTTTCTATTAGGACTCATCTTTGTGCTATGTTCATATCAGGTGGTTTTTAGGTCTACTTTCACCATTACTGTTTGTCGTGTTTGTTTTTAGCTTTTTCTTTTTTTAATGAGAAATTGGATGAGATCATGTTTCTGGAGAAAATAGATAACGGCAGCGATGCCACGACCATGGCTCGAGTGTCATACTGCAAACATATGTCCTAAGAGTGTGGCAAGGAAACAGTTTAAGCTAAGCTTGAGTTTTGCTTTCCCCAAAGATCCCTTACCCGGTTTCAGATTCACAATTTGGTTGATACTGAAAAGACATACAGAGTTTAAAAAATGACGAACAGCTTTTTAAAAAGTTTCAGAGGCCAGGCATGGTAGCTCATGCCTGTAATCCTAGTACTCTGGGAGGCTTGAGGCCAGGAGTTCAAAACCAGCCTGGGCAATAGTGAGACCCTGTCTCTGTGGGGGAAAAAAAAAAAAAAAATTGGCCAGGCATAGTGGAACATGCCTGTAGTCCTAGCTACTTGGGAGGCTGAGGCGGAAGGATCGCTTGAGCCCAGGAATTTGAGGTTACAGTGAGCTACGATGACACCACTACATTCCACCCGAGGTGACAGAGTGAGACTTTGTCTCAAAAGAAAAAATTTTCCATTTTTTACCCATCAGACTGGCAAAGGTCTAAGAAGTCTGAGAACTGTTGGGGCAAGGGTGTGGGGAGGCAGGCATTCTCTACACTGATGGTGAAAGAGTTAATCACTACCACCTCTTTGGAAGGTACCTGACAATATTTACCAAATGTACTTACCCTCTGACCCAGCAATTCTGGACAAGGTAATTCATTGCAGCATAATCTGTGGTGGCAAAAGATGGCAATGACCTAAAATGTTCATGAGTAGAAACTGGTTAAATAATTTTGGCATATCTTCACCATGAATACTTCAGTCATTCATGCCTGTTTATGCATAGTCACTCTGGAACTATATACTAGAAACTGGTAACATTGGTGGCCTCTGGGAGGGGACTGGGCTGGGGGGACAGGGATGGCAGGGACTTTTCACTTACCTTTCATACTTTACGAATTATTATTTATCTCTACCTTCCCCAAACTGATGCAAAAAAAAAAAAAAAAAAAAAAGGGTTTTCTGGTGGAAGAGAGAGTACCAATAGTTTTTACACATAGGAAACTTGCTTGAGATAAATGCTAACCAAAGAGTCATCCAGTCATTATGGGCATTATTTAGAGAAAGGTTAAGAGTTGAAGGCTGTATGATCTTTCCCACCCACCTTTTCTCTCCACAAGGAAAAAGGATGGGATGGGTAGGAGCGAGACAGTGCAAAGGAGTCATGAAACCAAGAAACTTGTCGGATCGACACTTTATTGTGGCTGCTTGTAGTAAGACATCCCATCCCTTGACATGGATGCTGTCTTGGTGGTGGTTTTTGCTGGAGACCACAGTGTGATGCTCAAAGGCCTTTATAGCCTCATCTTATGTCAGTCTAGTCAATGGTCGCATATTTGGTACTTCAATTAGTTAGAAGAAAAAGCCAGGAAAATCTGGTGTCATAACATCCCTAATTAAGATTTGTGACCCATTAGTATAAAGTGCTTATGCTCAGTGCAAAAAGAACAGACTTAGAAGGGCAAGCAGATGCCAGGGAATGACATTTCCTGGAGGATGGATGTGTCCTATGACTCAAGGAAGGAAAAGCTAACTTCAGCCCAAAGGGATCTAGTATTTTCCTTACAGTCTTTCTCCTCTCTAACAGGACCAAACTTTTAATCTGACAGACGTCCATAAGAGTTATTATATTATTAAGAAACTTCATTCAGAAGGAAATCCACAGGGTTTCTAAGCACCAAACACTGACTTTAGCTTCTAGTTTCTGTTTGACTCAGCATCAAAGGTGAGAGCAACAGGCTGAGCTCTGGCTGGTGCAAGGCTCAGAGCTGCAGAGCTTTTCTTTAGGTTTCTCATTTGCAAATCCAAGTCACGAGTATGACAGACCCTTTCCCAAACATTGTCACATCTCGGTGGGAAGACAAGCCAGTGCATATTAAAAAGCACTTCACTTAGTTTTCCACCAACTGGACGTGACTTATTCCTTATCCCCTTGTTTTGACTTTGTCCACAGGCCCAACTGTGAAGCCTACCCCTGACTCCCTCTGTTAAGACAGAGAAAAGAAGGGCATTGACTTCTCAATGGCCCCAGGTCTCTGCATATCCATCCTGTGGTCCTGAAGGGACTGAAAGGAAGCAGGAGAGAAGAGGAAGTAGTTTCCTAACCAATTCAAGGAGCACAAACAGGACTACAACTCAAATAGGTAAAGTCTAGACATTCAGTTCTAGGATCCTGGCTACCATCTCTTTTCCCAGAGTCTTAAAGAGGGAGGCGCATTCTCTTACCCACCAGCTCTGCAGTAGGGATATGCATGAGAGCCAGCTCTGCGCTTGTGAGCAACCCCCCGTACCGCTTTTGGATGGTTTGCCTTTCTCACAAATGTGATGGGGACGCTCCCGTCTATGCGTCAGCCTCCCAGACCTGATTGCAGGTATATGCACCCACAGCTTTCGGATGCCAGCACCTGAAAACACTTCTATTCAGACTACCTTCCAAAGACCCATGTTGACTTCTTGTGCTTGGGAGAGGAGGCACCTGGAAAACAGTTTTATTCCACAGGTAGCATTTGCCTCAAAGCCATCTCTGAATTTCGGGAAGGGGAAAGAGGCAATCCTTTTGGTGTTGCTCTATAATTTTCTGTGAAACCCCTCTAGTTAAGAGGAGCTACTACAGCATCCCACATGGAGGGGACTGTGTACAAACAGGAGGACCCGGGTCAAGAACCAAAACGCAGGGAAGGTTTCCAGAGTGCCAGGAGTCTAAAGTAAAGTGCCTCTTTTCAGGGGAGGAGAGTTTCATTTGTTCAGAAATGCGTGGGTGTAAACGTCAGTGCACAGGAGCATGCACGTGTGTGCACGAGTGTGTACACACACTCACTCACTCTGAGGTAGAAAGAACTGGCCATCTCCAGACGAACCGCACAGATACACACAGATTCCACAATTTTACAGAAACATGGCACTTGTGTGAAAGGTCCTGTCCTTGCCTGAGGAGGCAAGTAGGGTCCAGTCCAGCTCTTTCCGACCTGGGGCAGAGCCAGAGAAGTCCCACTGCACAGGAGGAAAGAGGCGAAGGGCACCGCCGTCACTGCTGCCGCCACAGTTCTCAGGCCACACTTCCTGGGCCCTGCTGCCCAGGGTCACTTCCTGGAGCCTGAGCTCTGGGCACCCCGGGGGTGGCTTGTCAGAAGCCACTGGGCACAAATGTCTTGCACAACTGCATCCCCACTGCTCTTGGCGGCCTGCTGCACCTGCTGGACGAGGGCCGTGGCCCGAGAGTGTTCTTGCTTCACAGCAATCAGGTAGGCAGAACGCAGTTTGCAACATGTCAGGTAGGCCCGAACCTGGCAGTCAGATATAAGACAGTGGAAAAGGAACCATCGCAGATGAATCAAATACACAGACTGCATCGGAAAGCTCAGGCAGGCAGATACCATGTCTCACTTACCAAATTAATAACTGGGTTCTTGCTTTTTATGGTATTATATAATAACAACTCTTTACATATTCTGGACATTAAGGTATTACATTGTGTTTTTTTTAAATAGTATAAAAAGTTATTACTAACAAGCCAAGAATTTAAAAAACAAAGCAGGCTGGCTGGACTCTGGACTCTGGACTCTGTCCTCTCCCTCTGAGGCACTTCCTCGCTGCCCCAAGCTCGCTAGCTTCCTCCTGCCTTCAGAGCCAGCATTGCCACTGCCCGCAAGTCGTGATTTTATAGTTATCTAGGTGATTGTTTGATTGACGTCTGTCTCCTTGACTAGAATTTAAGTTCTACGAGGAAAGGAATAGTGTCTGTTTTTTCTGCTCCTTGTATTCCTGGTGCCTAGCACAGGCCCAGGCACGTAGTAGACATTCTATAAATATTCATTACATGAATGAATAAATGATGAATAAACCCTCATACCTCCTCCCTACGATGGACATACAGATCCCCCCCCTTCTCTATTTTTCTGTTTTCAGCCTGCTGAATTAAAATTCTTTTAGTAGGAAATTTGGAGAGGAAAACACATATACACAATTAGAAAAGGTCTAATAAAGGTCTAACCTCAGTCCTGACTTGACTTCTCTTGTTTGGATCAGAGGCAGCTCAGTTTCAGAGTATGTGCATGTGTGTGTGTGTCTCTCCCAGGCTGTCCATCTCACGAATCCCCAGCTTGGGGAAGAGGAGAAATCCTTCCTTCCCTGGCCCTGGTCTCACCAGCAGCCCCCTGGTTAGCCAGAATTCTGGGCTGGTAAACAGTGAGGGCCTCACGAGCTGCCACAGAGCTTCTACCAGCAGCTGCCTTTCTGACACAACAGTCCCTCCTACTTAGTGGAGGGGACTGTTTTTGCTTCACGTATCCAGGCTCCCTAAAGCCTCGTTTGTGGTCCCAAAAGTCCTTCTTTCCTGTCTAAGCTCAATTACAGATAATTTCCTGCAGCTAGAAGATGTCTGGCATGTTCTGAGGTCACTAAAGTGATCAACTCCTGCTGCTTGGGTGAGCTCTCCCCAAGCCTGCAGCTCCACTTAGCACCTATGTATGCTACATACATATCACAAGCTGGCAGGCAAAATTTCTATCAAGAGAAGAAGGGCATTTTGCCAGAGAGTCTGGAATATGAGCTGAGTGAAGCTGGTTTTTGGCAAGATCTTGTAACCTGAGATCATTTAAGTGCATTAGTGCCACTGCTGAGAGAAAAAAACCTGAAAAAGTAATAAGGGCTACGTAGATTTTAGTGCATGTCTTTTCCAAGAATAGACCCTCTGTCCTGCTCAGTGAGAGGCTCAGTGAAGGCTTGCAAAAGAACCATAGCCTGGGAAGCAGGGGACCTGGGTGTCTGTCCTGGCTGTTATGTTCTCATTCTGATTCTAGGAAGGTAATTTTCCACATTGCAGAATGTTAGAATTTCATCCTTTCCAAGATGTTGCAAAAATAAATGAAGAAATGTTTAGAAAGTGTTCTCTTTAAGTCTGTGACTTAAAGATGCCCAGTACATTCAGTCCAGGAATTAGCAATATTGCCCCAGGGAGCAGGTAAGAAGCTGTTCGCCTGACATTAGTTTTCATCACAAGAGACTCAGCTGCCAGATCATTCCTCTGCTGATGGCCAGCGCAGCTCAGACCAGCCTGGGTTTCTCCTGCCTCTCCTGGCCTAGGGACCTTCCTGCAGATGGTGGGAGGATCCATCAATGGTTAGCCACAAATGGGGACAGCTGGGAATAATTTTATTGTGGCTGGCACCAATTTCCAAACAGGGAAGAGTTCTTCACAATCAAGGAGAATGAGACACTAGTGGACATCGTTGGTCAAAGGGTTGGGTGAGGCTTTTCCTCACTGTACCTTTTTCCCTCTAGGATAAAGAAATACCTGCTCATTCTAGGAACCTCAGTCAGTCAACCTAAAGATGGAAGCGAGGGATTTCCTAGGATTCTCTGAGAGAAGACTGCAGTATAAAGTGGAGATTCAAGAGCAGCCTAGGACACATTTGTCTTGGGGACAAAGAATTGGGAAAGTGATGTTCGCCTGTTCCCCACCTATTCTCCCCCATCCAGGTCCCAGCTCCACCTCTGGACGGCAAAGAAACTGAGATACAAGGTTGTATAAGAACTATTGCAGGAAACAAGGGATAAAGGTGACAAGCCAAGCCCGAGGTGCTGTTCATTAGCGCCCCCGAGGGTTTGGAGACAATTCTGCTCACCTTGTTGTCATCATTGTGTATTGCCTGGATCAGACCCTCAAGTTCCTGAGCAGAACAGAAACACAGCAGTTGTAAGAGGGAGAACCCAACACAGTCTCAGCCCAGCCACTCTGACTTCAGGATGGGGATGCCTGCCTTTTTGTTGTTGTTGTTTTTTAAGAGACGGGTCTTGCTACGTTGCCTAGGCTGGAGTGCAGTGGGTATTCGCAGGCACAATCCCACTGCTGATCAAGCATGGGAATTTTGATCTGCTCCATTTCTGACCTGGGCTGGTTCACCCCTCCTTAGGCAGTCTGGTGCTGCCCTGCTCCCAGGAGGTCACCATATCAACGCCGAACTTAGTGTGGACACTCAATTGGCACAGTGCAGTATTGCCCAGAACTCTTGGGCTCAAGCGATTCTCCTGCCTCAGCCTCCTGAGTAGCTAGGACTACAGGTGTGCACCACCATGCCCAGCTGACTCTTCTTTATAAATTCAGCTCCCGCTATAAGAGCAAGAAAGGAAATCTAACCATAACACTAAGCTTGAGAATTTGGGGAGAAGGAATAACTCCCAAGAGGCCTGCCTGTCCTTGGCCTTCACAAATGGGTGTGGCTCTGTACACCTACAAGGAAGCCACAGGGGGACAATTTTGCAGGCAACATTCTTCAAAGGCCACTTGCTGGTTTACCCTGGCCTCCACCAGAATCGCAGGGAGAAGCTTAACTCCATTGGTCCATAGACACTTCCAGGTGCAAACAATATTAGACAATGGGAGGTCAAGGGACACCTTCTGGGGATAGAGGTCATCACTATAAATTTTCTTTACAGGGAAGGTCGATTAGAGTGAGGCCATTATTGCAGAGGGGTCAGAAAGATAAAGGGATCTTGTAGAGGTTCAGGCATATTACGGGGAACAGAAAACCAAAGAGGGGGATATAAAGACCTGAAACAGAGGGACAGCCAAGAGGTGTGGGAGGGCGCGCACCTGGGGTGGAATTCTCTTGAACGCTTCCAGGCAGTTGAGGAGGATGGTGTCCCCGTCACTTTTGGCTGCCACGCCTGACTCACTAACACACTTGAGCAGTTGTCGGATCTCACTGTATTTCCCCTTCTCCACCAACTGCCGGGCAGCTCTGCAGTAGGTCGTGGCAGCATCCAGCTGGAAGTCCTAGAACAGGGCACGGGATGACGGGCTTAGGGGACAGCAATAGGGGAAGGGAGGTGACATCTGAAAAGCTCCCACTATGCTCAGTACACATAAGCCACATGGACTGTAGTCACAATAGAAAACGTGAATATAACAAACATAAAACAAGCATAAGTTCCTTTTTGGAGTTAGGCAGACGTTTAGGAAGCATCCAGAAAAAATTAGAGCCTTAATATCTAAAAATGGTAATATCACTTGCTGCTGTGGTACTTTCTGAAAAATTCTTATCAAATTTCCAAGACTGGTTCATTTTCTCTCTAATGAGTCACCTTTCTCCTGGGGAACAGGTGTGGGGGGCTGGTATTTTCTGCACTGGACACCTGGTGCTCTGTTAAGAGAGGCCTAAGTGTTCAGAGCAGAGCAATTCACCAAAACATTGATTTGCTTAAAACTGCCAGATAAACACCTTAAACCTGGTCTAGGATAACTCTTTTGCCACAAGGCCTGGGTGGAGCTGCCCCTCTGCCTGCCCACCAGGGGTATCTGTGTGTGGAGAGCTTTGTCCAACACTGCAAATGGGCAGGAAGAAAGACACCTGGCTGATTGTTTATGAAGCCATTGATCCTTGAGACATGCACAATGTGTACAGTGCCCTGCCTACCCTGAACAGTGACGGTCCTCAGTCAGCTCCTGGGGCATCTGCGTGAAGCTGTGTGGCGGTGGGGGGTCTGCAGAGACTCTGCCATTGTGGATTCAGTGCCCTGCTCTAGCCCCTAGCCAGTGCCACAGCTGCACCTGTGTCCTTTAAACACAAGCAACAGAAAAGGTACCCTAGAGTCAGCTCCTGTGCAGACAGAGGATGGAGGGGCAGCCCCTGTGGCCAGTGGAAAGGCCCTGGCTACTCCTTCCAGCCACACTTCCTTGTAAGGACAAGCAGTGGTTCTGCAGGCAAACGGCTGTGGGGAACTGTCCTAGACCTGGCTTCAGGTATTTATTTGAAAGCTTTTTATGAATTTGTCATTGGTAACTCAGCTTTTGGCAAAGTGGCCTAAAGTCTTGAATTTGACCTAGTTCTATAATAGCCACCTCCTTGATTTCAGCCCTAGTACATGTAAATCCACTTTTCTTGGGATAAAAATTTTCTAAAGAATAATCTCTCACGGGATTGCAGTCAGGTGCTGCTTGCCCTTGGTATAATCTAGAGTAATTCAAGTCATACCTGCAGAACACGGAATGCAATTCCAAAACCATCTTCTACATTTTTCCCTCCCAGCATGACCTGAGAAGGAGAGGGAAATGTGATTAAAGAAGCAATAATTACTAGAGTAGCCCTTCGATCAAGAATGATGGCCCTCATTTATTCAATTATTCACAAATATTTGTTGAGATCCTACTAAGTGCCAGGCGCTAGGGATATAAGAATGATCAAAATGTACTTGGTCCCCGGCCTTCTGTGGCTCACATTCTAGTGGAGAGGCAGCCATCAAACACCTGAAATAATAACTAGACAATTACAGTTGTGACAAGTGTTCTGAAAAATGAGAGCAGTTTGCTAGGAGTCTGAAACACCGTACGTACCTTGCAGGCAACATCCATTTTCATGTGGTTATTTCCAAACAGGGTTGGCAGAGGCAAAGTGGTGATCTGAGAGGTCCCAGCACTTTCACACCGATGTAAGAACCTGGTCACTTCCATCTGCAGCTGAAGTGTGTTCATGTGCCTATGGTGACAGAACACACACAGTCCAGCATCATGAGGGGCCTCAGGAGGGAGGTGAGTAGGGCCAGGTGACTGGGCAGTCAGAATAAGATGGCAAAGGAAAAGGCAAAAGAAATGATACAGAGACTGGCAAGTACCCTCTGAGCAGTTACGACAAGACAAAAATGGGTGGTCTAGTGGCCACGCATAGACTCATAATAGTTGAGGTGCACTGTGGAATTGGATAAAAGGTCCAGTCATTGAATCAACAAGCATTTTCTGAGCACCTATGTGCCAGGTACAACAACAGAGGCCAAGAGACACATGAACTCTGCCCTCATTGAGTTTATAGGCTAGAGGAGAGATGTATAGCACACAGAAACATAAAATATTTAACGATTAAGTCTATGAAGGCAATAAATGGTAGTGGTGGAGCATTTATGTTAGATGTTGTGGTCTAAGCAGAAGGACTGGTGAGTATAAAAGCTGAGAGGAAGAGAGGACTTGGTGTACTGAGGAACACTGGGAGGCCAGCGACTGACAGTGAGGAAGAAGAGAGTAGCAGGAGATAAAGATGGAGACCTTGGCAGGGACCAGAAAGAACATGCAGGATCTTTTTTGCCTGTTGTAAGAGGTTTGGAGTTTAGTCTCCACTCCCCACTTCCCTTATAAGCTCCTCCATAGGCTTTCCAGGCTGGTATCAGACACTGTCATCCAGGGATGACTCCTTTTAGAGCTTTTTAAGGGTTCAGGGATTGGTTAAGAGCAGCTTTATCACCAAGAGACATTCAGTTCCAGCCTTTCTGCCATGCACCAATGGTCCCCTTAGCCTTGAGCTACCTTGACACATCAGCTGCAGTCATCTTTTTTCGGAAGACGGTGGTTTTCCTCCTTCCAGAGCTGCGAGAATTTTCTTGGAGGTAGATCTTCAGGTGGTCCTTGGCCTTGAGCAGCCATGACAGCTTCTCTCCCAGTTCTGTATATGACTTTGCTTTGTGACTGAAGAACCGAATGCATGTCATGGCCGCCCGGACTTGGTCCTAGAAGAGGAGAGTGAATGTTCAGGTCAAAGGAGATCAGGGATATCGGAGGAGGGCTGTGATGAGAATGCTGATCTGATTTCCACCCATGAAGACTGGCTGACAGCACCCATGCCCACTACCAGCTGAACTGCTATTTTGTGTCCATCATTCCAAGGTCTAAGAGATCCTAAAGTGCATTAACTGGTGGAGTTCTTGGGCAGGACATTATTCCACCACTGAGGAGATCTAAAAAAAAGATGCTTCTGATTCTCCATTCGAATTGGCTTCATTCTTACTCTGGCACTGAATAATTCAATTTCTCTGTAATTTAGTATTGCTAATCTTCAGATAGATTGGGAGGAATTTGTTCCTTCTCCCTTCATGCATTTTCTCTAAAACTACACTTGCTTTTCTATCATTCCTTACGAATTCTGCATTCATGCCTCATGCTTATCTTCAAACTACCACATATTTCTTTTTTTACCTTTACATTCATCGCATTCTAAAGAATGGCATTACTGATAAGACTAAAGTTTGCCTCTAAATTTAGGATACAAATCCTAACATTATTTAACAATGATAGACAGCAACATGGATTTGCTCTAGGGTTAGTCAAACAGCATGGCCAGGGACCAGATGGCAGTCTTGTTCCCAATTAGCCTCTCCTGCACGACAGGGCATCAGCGACAGAGGCAGAGGGCAGGAAGGGGCTGCTATTACCTTCATAAACTGCTGCAGCTCATACAGAATGTGGTAGTAGTTCTTCTTCTGTAAATGTTGGCAGGCAGCAATCAAGTACTTTCCCCAGCTCTCCAAGGTTGAATCGATAGATTCTAGCAAGTTTTCCAAAGCGTGTAGCTTCCCGCTTTTATAGCTTGGCTGGAAAATGCCTTCTATGAAGACTTCTGGAGGACTCTCCTGGAGCAGGGCAAGGTGAGAAGTCAGAAGTCTTGAGCCTGGGTTCTGGCACTGTCTGGGATCCACTCTGAATTTCCTTCCACTTACGTACCTTCAGCGTCCTCCCCTAGTAGTGCTTCTTAACCTTGTGTGTCACAGATACCTTTGAGAATCTCACTCTAGTGACTGCCTCTCTTCTCTCCTTCCTTTTACAGAAAAGCTCCTTGATGGAGTCATCTATACTCACTGTCTCCAATTTCCCTCCTGTGATTTTCCTCTTGAATACACTCTAATCTAGCTTCTGCAGCCATAACTCCATCGAAACTGCCTCCTACATCATCAATGACCACTAAACTCTTAAACCTAATAGTTAATTCTTGGTCCTCAGCAGCAGCTTTTGTTTTTGAGACAGAGTCTCGCTCTGTTGTCTGGGCGAGAGTGCAGTGGCATCATCATAGCTCACTGCAACCTCAAACTCCTGGGCTCAAGCAATCCTCCTGCCTTAGCCTCCCGAGCAGCTGGGACTACAGGTGCACATCACCATGCCTAGCTAATTTTTCTATTTTTTGTAGAGATGGGGTTTCACTCTTTTCAGGCTTGTCTTGAATTCCTGGCTTCAAGCAATCCTCCCACCCCGGCCTCCCAGAGTGATAGGATTGCAGGTGTGAGCCACCCTGTGCCCAGCCTCAGCAGCTTTTGATATAGATGATGGCTTCTTCCTCCTTGAAAAATAACCTTTTGATTTTTAATTTAAATTTTTACTTTTAATTGAGAAAAATTTTCCTATTTTCTAGGATTTCTCATCCTTTCCAGGTTTTCTTTCTACATCTCTGCCTGCTCCTTCTCAATTTCCTTTGCCGATTCTTCCCGATCTCCCCAGGGCTCAGGAGGATCCTGTTCTCTTTTCCATCTATACTCGCTCTCTTGGTGATTTTATCCAGTCTCATGGCTTACTATCTATTTGTTGATGGTGCCTAAATCCATATATCCAGACAGTTCTTTCCCCCTGAACTCTAGAACTGTATATCCAATTTACATCCAATTGCCTATTTAACTTGTCTTTTTGGGTATCTAACAAACTTAACACATCTAAAACTGTACACTTGATTGCTTCTTGAAATCTGCTGTTTCCTCAGTCTTCCCTTTCTCAGATGGTAACTCCATTCTTCTAGTTATTTAGGCCCCAAACCTTAGAGTTATCCTTTCCCTCACACTCCTACATCAAATTCACCAGCAAATCCTATTGGCTCGACCATCACAATAGACACAGACTCTGACCACTTCTCACCACCTCCACTGGTCCACACTGGCCCAAGCCATTTGCCTGAATTACTGCAATAGCCTCGCCTCCACCCCAGTCTACCAGCACACCAAACTGCCTCTTTTCTGTCCAACGCCAACACATCAAACTGAGTGATTCTGTTAAAACATCAGCTGGATCATGTTACTCCTCTGCCTACAATCTTCCAGTGGTTTCCTTTCTCGTTCCTCACAATGTCTACATGATTGGGCCTGTTATCTTTCCGATCTTACCTACTGCTATCCTGTCCCAGCTGACTCTGCTCTAGACACCCTGGCCTCTGCCCTTGTTAGTCCCTCTGCCTGGACTACGCTTCCCCCATAGAAGACTCACTCCTCATGTCCTCTAGCTCCTTACTCAGATGTCACCTAAGACACACAGTCTAAGATTACACAAGCAACCCTCCCTCTTCCCCTGCTTTTTCTTTCTTCTTATTTATCACCCACACTATATATTTTATGTCCCATGTTTATTGTCTCTCTCCCTCCTATAATGTAAATTTTATAAGGGCAGATTTGTCTGGTTTTTTTTTTTTTCACTGCTATATCCCCAGTGCCCAGAATAGTCCTTGGCTACTTAGTAAACATTTCTTAGATGAATGAGGAAACAATAAATATTATGGACTGACCCCTCAGGAAAGGGTACATACAATAGTAACCTCCCGGCTTTTGAGGCTCACCTGTGGTTCAGAGATCCTGACTCATAAACCCCCATTCCATAGCAAAAGAAAAGAAAGAGAAGTCATTTTGGCATTTGACTTTAGGTTAGGAGTAACCAATGGAGAGTAAAGAATGGCTGTAAACTCATGGTGGTACAACACGCCGGCACGGTGGCACTTGCCATGAGCTGTTTAGAAGCAGAGAAGATCTGGGCTTTGAGAACATCCATAGTGGGTGAAGGTTAGGGTTCCTTTTCTGATTCAGCCTATTCCTAACTGGGAAAATCAGACCCAATCTAAAAGTTGCAGGCTAGACTTTAAGAAGCAGGGCCACTAGCTCTGTAGAAAGGATGGAAATCCTCAGAAGAAAAGTACTTCCATTTCGTCCATTCATCTATCCACTCATTGATTAATAACTGGTATTAGGCTGGGTGCCTGAACACACATAAGTAAAATATAGGTCTTCTTGGTCCAGGTGTGAAGACTCAATTATAAACAAATAGTTGCCGTCCACTGGGATAAATGTAATAATAAGCACAGTGGTGGTGCAGAGGAAGAGGTGGTTAATGCTGCTTGCATATTCTGTCAATGCTGAACAGAGAGGTCTGAAAGGACACTGAAAGAATAAACAGGAGTTTCCCAAGAAACAAGGAGGGTCAGGGCATTCTAGGTAGAGGGAACAGCATATAAAGACTCAAGGAGATATGACGGTACATGGTACAATCAGGAAAATTGAAGTAATTTGATGAGTCTGGAATGTAGGGTACAGACAGAAAATAAATTGGAGAAACAAGAGGCCTGATCCTGGTGGGTCTTAGTAGTCTGCCAAGGAATTTGGACTCCATCTTGTGGCTTTGGGGTCCACTGACAGCCTTTTAGGGAAGGGAATAAACTCAGTGTATTTACGTTTTAGAAAGCTCAGTCTGGGGGCAGTGTGGGCAGAGGGACAAAGGGAAAGTGCTAGAAACAGAACACCTTCTACGCTCTAGGCCTTTAGGTGTAATTTTCACAATTTTTTTTCCTGATGTCCCTACATGCTTGAGAATAAAGGCAAGATCTTTCAGTTCAAGGATAACTGATCACGGGAGATAAAAAGAAGACTTCTTTCCTGGTTGTGACGAATATAAAGCCAGAGTAATGGGGTCATCAGCTTATGCCAAGCTAATTAAGTAAGCAGCTTAACTCTCTGGATTACAGTTGTCAGAGAGAACAGACCTGGGGGATGTCCAGTCTCTACCTCTAAACTCATTTGCAAACTGAGGAAGAGGAAAAAAGTTAGCATCAAACTTCAAATAAGATGACTTCCACAGTATTCTTGAGACCTGGTTAGTAGCTAAAACACAATCAGTACCTAAGCAGTGGTGAAAACACCTCCTTCACTGTCCTGTAGGGGTATGGTCACCACGAGTCTGCAAACGGCTGATTTCACTTGGAGCAATTCTAGAAAATAGGTCTATCTGTAAACTTTCATTGGCTGCCATTTTGATTTAGGGCGACAGAATGAAACTGAAGTTTGCCTTGAGCTCCTTTGATTTTCTATGAAATTTGGTACATATCAGACCATTCAGAAAGTTATTACGGAACATTCAGATAAAAAAAAAAAGGAACACAGCCGGGTGCGGTGGTACATGCCTGTAGTCCCACCTGCTAGTAATAGATAGGCTGAGGTGGGAGGATTGCTTGAGTCCAGGAGTTCAAGGCCAGCCTGAGTCCCATCTCATTCATTTGTTAATAAATAAATAAACATATAAATACACAAATAAATAGAATTTTAAAAAATGAAAATCAAAAAGGAATGTCAAAGGGTCATGGTGAAGCGGAATGTTGATTGCTTATCGGTGGCTCCAAAGAAATAATGCCTCTGTGGGAGGGGGCAGAGGATATGAGAAGAAAAAAGTAGAGCACATTCTCCTTTCAACATATGTTTGGGGCCCAAATGTAGGATCGGTGCCATGGGTGCTTCCCAGCCCTTGTGGTAACAACTCTGAGTGGACCAGCAGCTGGGCCAGAAGCTGGACACCATCCCAGGCGAGGTGGGCAGGTGTGCGGGAACAGAGAGAGCTAAGAAATATGCCCAAGGTCACACAAGACTCACACTAAGCATCTCATTCCAGAGAGCATACTCTTAACTACTATCCAATTCTGCTACATGTTTTGGGAGAAGGGATGAAATTTGCCACTGCCAGTCAGGATGGTGATTAGGGATCCAGGCTAAGACTTGTTGCACACTCATCCAATAATGGTTGTGTAGACAGAATCTTCCATTTTGACCCAATTCTGCCAGAGATGGTCTCACAGCTCAATGCTGGGTTAACAGTAAGGGGCCGTCGTCATCCCTCTTGAAGCCAACTGGTCCAACCTAGGTGAGCAAGGCTGGCACTGCCCCCTGTGAGCTGTGCTGGCGCATCTCACCTTGTTGAGGAGGTGCAGCAGGGCTTCCCGCAGGCAGCTGTGCCGCATGTAGAAGCTGATGATGGCCAGGTTGGTGCTATAGTTGTGCAGGTAGAAGAGGCATTCTTGGTAGTAGGTGTTGTTCATGACCTTCCCTTCGGGAATCACCTCTAGAGAGAGGCTCTTGGTCCGAAGGGTAGCTTCCAGTTCCCTCAAGGTGGCAAAGTAATCGTCATCTTGCTGACGATGAAAGGAGAGAGTGAGAGAGAGAAAAACAGAACTCAGTAAGTTCTCAGCAGTCACTAAAAACATTGCTTTCAAAGAATATTTATCAACGTGGAAAAATGAACACAATACAGTTTTAAGGGTAGAAAAGCAGGAAGGATTCAAAATTCTATATATTAAAATACAGCATACCTCCAATTTCATTCAAAAACATAACAGTAAATTCTCCAAAATCTTAACACTAATTAGTCTGGGTAGGGGATTATGTGATTTTTATCTTTTTAAAAAAATAGTTTTCTATAGTTTCCTTTTTTAAAAAAAATTGGCTCTATTATTTTTTTTATTTTTTTATTTTTTTTTCTTTTATGCTTTTGATATCTTTTTTTTTTTTTTTTTTAATTTTATTCCAGGGTATTGTGAGGGTATGGCTCTATTATTTATATAACCACATATAGTTACTTATCTAACTATACGTAATGGAAAAAACAGAATATAAACCTGGAAGGCTCTGAGCCAGGATTGACACTTCAGTTGAATTTAACATGATCCTTTTCTCAGGTCATTACTGTTCCTGGGCCTCCCTCCCTGAGCTGGGCGCTCTGCCTGCTTTGCTCTTACCAAGGATACGAGGGGCCTCGCTGTGGACTCCAGGTACTCAACCACGTCCTGTACCAGCCTTGAGCCATGACTCAGCTGATTGAGGTCAAACGGGGGCTTCAGACAGCGACTGAACTTCTCCCGAGCTGCAGCGAGGTTCCCAGCTTTGAGGCAGGCCATGCCCCAGGCATGCCACGCCCCAGTGGCATCGAGCCCAGTCTTTGTGGAGACCTGGAGGCAAAATTGCTCCTTTTAGTGAGAGGTAGCTACGTCCAGGCTTGAAAGTCCCAAAGACCTATTCTATCCCCAAGCTACCAACCACCTCACCACTCCCCACACCCTGAAAAACCCTACGTGCCCTACATGCTTCCCACGGTCAGGACAATTAAGAGTTGGTAATACCTGTTTGCAAGATGAGGCAAAGCTAAGTCATTATAGCGGGGTGGAAGTAAGCTTTGTTTTTGCCTCACCTCAACGCCCAGTTGGTAGTACTCAGCTTCCAAAAGCTGGTTCCTTAGCCTGGTTACCGCAGCTGGCTGCAAGAGCTGATCCAGAGATGGCACATGGCGATAGGCAGCAGCAACTAAAATATTCAGTACATCTACCTTGCTGATGTAGCTACAGGGGGAAAGGGGCAAGGCAGTGAGGCTTCCCAGGTCTTACAAAGAATAGTCATTGCTTAAAGGTTTTCTATTCAATTTCAACCTGAAATGTGATAATGAGAGTTCAGAGGTGCACAGCATAGACACTGCGAGTGAGGCTCTGGAGTCACACTCTGAATCTCAGCTCCATCACCTAGTAGCTCTATGATCTGGGGCAAGTTAGTTAACATCCCTCTGCCTTAATTTACTCATCTGTAAAATGGATAGTCATGTACTACATAATGACATTTCTGTTAACAACTGACAGCATATATAACAGTGGTCCCAGATTATGATACCATATTTTTACTGTACATTTTCTATGTTTAGATAGGTTTATTTCTTTTTATTTTTTAAAATTCTTTCTTTTTTTTTCTTTTTTTTACTAATTCCATAACAGATTAATAGATATGTTTAGATACACAAATACTTGTGTTACAATTGCCTACAGTACTCAGTACAGTAATGTGCTATACAGGTTTGCAGCCTAGGAGTAACAGGCCATACCGTCTAGATTTGTGTAAGTACACTCTATGATGTTCACACAACAACAAAATCGACTAATGATGCATTTCTCTGAACGTATCCCTGTCATTAAGTGACATGTGACTGTAGTAATGGAGTTTGAGGGTAACCCAAGTAAAAGGGCTTAGGATAGTGCATGGAACTTTTTGGCAGCCATTAAATGTTAGATATTAATGTTTGCAGTAGGGACACTCAGGACTTCTATTTGAGGCAAGGCCTTTACATGAATGTTGGGACCTTACAAGTTACCCATTTGCTTTTTGGTCCTTTTGAACTCTCCCTTATGAAGGCAGCATAGATTCAGTATCCCGGTTAGTTAGTTAGTTAGCACTCCTGGTTAGTTCAGAGAGCACATCACTACCACTCCCTGGAGGCACTGCTGGGCAGGGGCATCCTGCCCCTTCATTCAGATTCTAGACTTGACATTTTCTCCCTGGGCTAAGGATGGGCCCTCAGTGTAGCCTACTAGGATTGCCTTCTTACTCCTGATACCACATGATTGTAAAAACCTTATAAAGACAGAGGCCAGAGGACTGGATCATTCTATCTAGTGCTACCTGAAACAAGCCTACACTCGAGGTTCCTGAATCTTGTGTCATAATTCCAGCAAAAAACTCTGTGGATCCTGACTTGTTCATCAGTTTCCCGGAAAGGGATTCTGTACATCAGGGACTCATAACCTAGTAGGGATGGGGTAGGGGAAAGTATAGTGTATAAAAGCATCGGTACGATAATGTATTTATACATTTAGAAAATGAAAGCATTTGAAATAGGTAGTTTGAGTTTTGTTTCTAAATTTGTATTTATTTGTCTATCAGAAGGGGGTCTGAGCTAAAAACAGGATAAAAATACTCTACAAAACAGGAGCTTTAAACTGATTAGCACAGCAAAACATGTGAGAGATAATGTATTCTCTTCAGCAAAGGGGACCATTCCCTGCAGTGGGTATATCTGAATGCAGGGTGGGGGAGAAAGAATGCGTCATTTGAAACCACTGCTGTAAACTGTCAAAGAAGCCGATGGTACCTTGGGGTGGGTGAGAACCCTACTAAAGTGAGAACTTCCTTAGTTTCTGCTGTCCTCAGGCTAAAGTGGATATTTCCTCCATCTACATTAGATTTCCAACAAAGCATAGGACTTGATGTTAAATTTGTTTTCCCTTCAATTTCAGTATCTTTTTTTCTTATTTACATTTCTGATATTTGATACATATTTTGATTTTTAATATTTTTGCCTTAAATCTTTTTTCATGTTTGTTTTCTACTTTTTGCTACATGGAGAGGTTTCTGTTTTTCCCCTCCTATCCATTCTTGTGAATTTTGTAGATTTTTGGTTCTTTTCACGGTTATTTAGAAAACTTCACTTAACATACATCTATTTTTTCATTTATCCACTTGAAAAATGATGTAGAAGCTATTTGCCTCTTGATATAAAAGAGTAAAATTAGCTCCTTTTCACTTCCTTCTACTTTCTTTCTCACCTCCTCCTGCTCTTTTCAACCTTCTAGCTTTTGTTAAGAAAAATAATAAAAATTACTAACATTTTTGGAGTACACAGTATGTACCAGGCTTAATTCTTCACCCTTCACATGGGTGATCTCATTTTATCCTCATAACAGACCTATGAGATAAGTATTATCACCCCCATTTCACAGAGGGGAAACTGAGGCCCAGGGGAGCTAGCAGCCTTGTCCAAGGTTACTAGGAAGTAGT
>RJWJ010016642.1:0-34213 GCA_004363605.1 Indri indri
CTCCTGCAAATACATCCTTCTGAGTGAGTTTTTGAATGATGATGGGAGAAATGAGAAGAAAGATGACATTGAAAATTAAGAGAAAGTTTTGTTTTTGTTACTTTGAGACAGAGTCTCGGTCTGTTACCTGGGCTAGAGTGCAGTGGCATCCTAATAGCTCACTGCAACCTCAAACTCCTGGGCTCAAGTGATCCTCCTGTCTTAGCCTCCTGAGTAGCTGGGATTACAGGTATGCACCATCACACCTGGCTAATTTTTCTATTTTTGTAGAGATGGGGTCTTGCTCTGTGCCCAGGCTGGTCTTGAACTCCTAAGCTCAAGTGATCCTCCCACCTCAGCCTCCCAAACTGTTGGGATTACAGGCATGAGCCACTGGGCAGCTAGAGTGCTGACAGCAGTTTCCAGACCTTTGGGTAATAGGAGAGAAAATGGAGGAGAGAAAGAAGCCTTATTAGGTTAGGTTCAGTAAGGTGGACCAAGCCAAATGCTCTTATCTGAAAGAGCTCGTTTCTTATCCCTTTCTCTTCTCTCCTCCAAAATAGGGTCCTATAACCAAGAGACCACTCCTTATAAATGAACTTCAAAATTAGATAACATTGGAATGACTGTTGTTCACAGTATGCAAGGCTGGTTCAACGTTCAAAAATCAATCAATTTAGTCTACCATATTAATAAACTAAAGAGGAAAAATCACAAGATCATATATCAATTGATGCAGAAAGGCATTTGACAAAATTCAACACCTGTTCATGATAAAAAAAAAAAAGTCTCAGAAAACTAGAAATAGCAGGGAACTTCCTCAATTTAATAAAGAAAATCTACCAAAAAAACCTACAACTAACACTACACTTAATGATAGAGGACTTTATGCTTTCCAGTATAAGGTAAGCATGTCTGCTTTCACCACTGCTATTCAACCATGATTTAGCCAGCTCAATAAGGCAAGAAAAGGAAATAAAAGGCAGACAGATCAGAAAGGAAGAACTAAAACTGTCTCTGTTTGCAGATGCCTTGGTGGTTTGCTTAGAAAAATCCCAAGGAAGCTACAAAAATATTCCTCAAACTAAATGAATTCAGCAAGGTCACTGACACAAGATCAACACACAAAAATCAATTGTAACAATAAAAAAAAATCAATTGTATTTCTATATTCTAGAAGTGAATACATGGAAACAATTATAAATGTAATACCATTTACAATCGCTCAAAAAAATTATTATATAGGTGTAAAATGAGATAGCAACAGAGTGCCTGCTGTTCACAGGTAAGCCACCTCTCTACCCTGACACTAGTAAAGAGGTCAGGAAACCTTGAGTAAGGTTGGAGGTATTAATTTTGGTCAATTAATTACATTCTTTCAGCATCCATCTCCCTGAAGTTTTCACTGGGAAAATCCTTTAGGAAGACATCCCCATTAGCTATTCATTTTTCTTTTGCACTGACTGGAGAATGAAGTGACTGTTGCCTGTGTCACACAACTCGTCAAAATTCACCCCTGGGTGAAGTGATCCTCAAATAATTACCAAATGTAGTTCAGGTAACTGAATTAGCGAATTACACTGGCTCCTTTGAGATGAAAGACTCTTTAGGAATATGAAATACTTTGGCTCTTTGTTATTAATAACCTGAACAATGAAAGAACCCAAAGTAGTATTCAGTATGCTCCAGGAATGGGATGACTAAAATTAAAGAATGCAATTGATTTCCATTTTCCATACTTTCATTTTCTATCCTTTTCATTTCAATAGTCAGGACTGAATATGACAAGTCATCAAATCCCCTCTGATGTTAATAAGGCATCAACTGTAGAGCTCCGAGAAGAGAAAAATTCAGCCAAAGTGTGGCAAGAAGGTGGTTCTGAGGCTGTCTGTGACTTATTATCATTTCTTCTTACCATCCCATTATAATATTCTACAGGTAAAAACCTCCTACCTTGACCTGCTTCATTTTCTTCTGCTTTAGTCTAATTTTCCAAAATTAAATGTCTCAGCTACTCTTTCCACCCTCAGACAAACAATCACACCCATCAGTTGTGCTTGGCAGAGCAATGTAGGATGCCCTAGTTTGGTGCTCTGCCCAGGTCATCGTGAAGATGACAGAAGCGTAGAGCAAATCCCTGGCAGACAGACCTGTCCTTAAGGCAGGAGTAATGGGAAGTGGCAGGGAGAGGTTAAAGGTTGACAAATCAAGTCCCAGACTACCTGAGGTTGGTAGAAAGGCTGCAGATGTTGATGGGGACATGAGGTCCTGCTCATGCTGGATATGGGTGGGCTGCATTTACTGAATCTGATGCACAGTTCCTCGTTTTTAGTTTTCATTTTTAAAGCATTGAGTGTTTTCTATTCCCCTTTCTCTCTTTCGAAATATCTTTTTAAATGCAGTATGTTTATTTTGGAATTAGAATAGGCAATACATTCACATAGTTTATAATTCAAAAAGTATACGATTGCATGCAACAAAACCTCCCTCCCACCTGCATGCTCCAGCCACCCTGTTCCCACTCCAGGGGCATCCGTGTCATTGACTGCCTACTTTTACTTGCAGAAATATACAAGCAAATTTGTATGAGACACCACTTACCATCTTTTATTTACACAAATGGTAACCCATGATTCTGTTCTGTACCTTGCTCTTTTCACTTAATATATTTTGGAGACCATTCCACACCAGTATACAAAGAGCTTCTCAGTCTTTGATGATAACTAGTAACCCACTGCAGTAACTCAGTGTCATTTGTCTAACTACTCTACCATTGATAATCATTTGCACTATTTTTAATTTTATGGTACTATAAACAATGCTGCAATGATTAACCTTATTCATAAATGATTTCCACATATATGAGTATCTGTAATTAAACAGAATGATATTAATAGAATTTTAGATATAACTATTATAAATAATCCCTATAAATAAAATTATTAAATCAAAGAGTATGTATATTTGTAATTTTGATAACTAGTACCAAATTGCCAATCTGCATTACCTGACACAATAGCCTTTACCCATTTTTCCATTGAGTTATTGGTTTTTCACTTACTGACTGTACAGCGATGAGTTACAAATATGTTTTGCAGTTTGTCTATTGACTTTTGACTTGCTTATTGTCATTTTTGCATGCACACATTTTTAAAAACATGGTTGAATTTTTCCATCTTTTATTTTGTGACTATTGTGATTTGTGTCATATTTTAAAAGGCTTTCTTCAGTCATAAATTACAACGAAAAAATCTTTCATGATTTCTTTTCATATTTTATGGTTTCATGTTTTTACATTTAAAATCTCTGACCAACCCATCTGGAATTTATTTGGCAAGATGTGAGGTACGGCTCTAACTTTTTAATTTATGTATTGTTATGGCTGGCTACTCTGTTGTCCAGAGACCATTAATAAAAAAATTCAGTTTTCCCCTGCTGATTTGAAATAAGTTCTTTATCATATGCTAAATCCCTATATGTATTTGGGTCTACTTGATTTTCTATTCTGTTTCATTGCTCTATTCATGTGCCAGTGGCACTCTGTTTTAATTTTTTAAAATTTAAATTAATTGTACTTCAATTTTTAAAACTTTAGTATCTTCTCAAAGCGACTTTTCCTTTGGGTCAGAGATCCAATTGATATGAGGTTTCTGGTCCATGTATTACAACTTTGTTTACTTTCCCTTGAATAGCTCATGGCCAGATTTTTCATAATCTTTCAGGAAAAGAAATTTAGCTTCTACCATCTTAGTACAATCAAATAAACAAAATAAGCTTGGGCATATAAAGAGATGACCACAGGAATATCATATTTCATTTTTCTAAACCCTAATGCATGACAGACTCACAGGGGACATGGTCTTTTATTTCTAAGACCACTACTTTAAAATGAAGCTATATTTAATAAATATTTACTGTATGGAAAGTTATTTCAGTTAGAATGCTTTCGGCTTCAAGTCATAGAAACTAGATTCCAATGGCCTTAAACAATAAGAAAATGCATGGACTGGGAGAACTGCAATGCTCAAGGCTAGTGGTGGGTAGGCAGGTTCAGTGGCCACGCCATTACAGATGCAGGCTCTTACCGTGGTTCTGCTCTGCCGTCCTCTGGCGCTGGCTCTACTCTCAGGCTGGTGGTGTTTCCAGGTGTCTTCCCCAGATATGACTACACCTTGAGGAAGAACAGAAAGTGTCTTGGTCCATTTTGTATGGCTACAAAGGAATACCAGAAGCTGGGTAATTTTTAAAGAAAAAGTGTTTACTTGGCTCACAGTCCTACAGGCTGTACGAGTGAGGCACTGACACCTGCTAGGCTTCTGGTGAGGGCCTCAGGCTGCTTCCACTCATAGCAGACGGCAAAAAGGAGCTGGCTTGTGCAGAGATCACATGGCAAGAGAGAAAGCAAGAGAGAGTAGGGGTAGGTGCCAGGCTCTTTTTAACAACCAGCTCTGGAACTAACAGAGTGAGAACTCACTCACCCCCGGCCCCCAGGGAGGGCACTGATCTATTCTTGAGAGATCTGCTCTCACGACCCATATACCTTCCATTAGGCTCTACCTCCTGACACCGCCACACTGGGGATTAAATCTCATCATGAGATTTGGTGGCAACAAACATCCAAACTATAGCAGAAAGCATCTCTTTTTATTCTCTTTCTTAGAAGAAAAGAAACATCTCTCAGAAGATTCCCACGTCTCATAGGCCAGAATTGGGTGACATGCCCATCCTTGAATCAGTCACTGGCAAGGACATATGATTGCCTTTAGATCAATTAGACCCACCCCTGGGCTGGGGAAGAGTAAGTTTCCCCTAAAGCAGGTGACTGCTCAGAAAAGACTAGATTCTTGCACAAAACCTAGATTCCAGTAGTAACAGAGGTGGGTTATGTATGCTCAAAGTGAGTCCGCCCCATTCTCCTGTCTGTCTCTCTCCTGGCTGGTTTCTTTTGCCTGACATCCAACAGTGTCTGCCCCTGCTCACACATACTCAGTGTTTGAATGTATTCACTGCAAATTCGTTTATTCAATAAAAATTTATTGAACTCATACCATATGCCCAATAGTGTGTAAAAAAGCTGAGGACTGGAAGAAGGAAAAACAGGATGCTGACTTCAATTATTTAATGGGAGAGGCAGAAAATTTAGGAATTCCATAATACGGTGATAAGTGCTATATGTACTTATAACATAAGGTGCTATGGGGCTCTCAAGAATGAGCAGCTTCCTGAAGGAGGGTAGAACATATAGGGCATATTCCAGCTGAGCTCTGAAAGATGAGTGGATAAACAGGGGAAGGACATCCCAGGCAGGGGAAATAGCTTGTACAATGGACTGAGAGGGCACTGGCACACTCAGTTACTGTGAGTTTTCTGTATGTTGGCTATTGGGTTATCATGGTGGTGAGGTGCTATTTTACTTAGGGCATGAATGTCCCTTGGGGGAGGCTTCAGGCCTGGTTAGGAACCTCGGTTTGCACTAGGAGTTATCCTCATCGGTAGACACCATCCCTAAGAAGTTCTGACAGTAGTTGGAGCTAATTATAGCATTCAAATACAAATTGCAGGTGATCAGTCAACTTTCTGAGGTCACAGACCACATTTCAGAGACCCCCAAATATTTCTTTCACCTCACAATCAAGTTTCCTGCAAAAGTAATCCACACTTACAGTCTTCCTCATCTCCACTCAATCCTCAACCCCAATGCACTGGTAATGATAACATGGTGGTTCTCCCTGCTAAGGTCACCAGTGGCCTCACTCATTACAAGACACAAAACAAAACAAAATAAAACCACCAACAAGAGAAAAAAGACTCTCCTACATTCTACCTTCCAAGCACATTCAACCATTATGTTTGCAATTTACTAAGTACGTTAATTGATTCCTTTAGAGATCCCAGATAGAACAGTATGGTTTCTCTCTCTACTTCAATATAAGATTCAAATTAAAACAATCCTAAATCATAACTTCTTCCACAAGAACGTCAATTTTTAAAAGATCAAATTCTTTAAAAAAAAAAAAATACCTCCCTTCTTTCCTGAGTGCCCTGCTTTGTTGGTTGTTTAAGCAGATGCCTGATCCACTGGTGAGTAATCAAGCAGTGAACACACTGGTACCTCATCATGGGTTGAATAGTGCCCCCACCCCAATATGTCTACCCAGAACTTCAGACTGTGACCTTATTTGGAATAAGGGCCTTTGCAGATGTAATTAAGGAAAGAATTTCTAGATGAGATCATCCTGGATTAGGGTGGACCCTAAATCCAATGATAAATATCCTTATAAGAGACAAAAGAGGAAAGTATAGAGATACATGGAGAAAACACAGAGACATGTGAAGGTGGACAGGGAGACTGAACAATGTTTCCATAAGGCAAGGAGCACTAAGGATTGGGGTAGCTACCAGAAGCTAAGAGAGACACGAACAGTGTCTCCCTCACAGCCTTCGGAAGGAATCGACCCTGCCGACACCTTAATTTTGGACTCGCCCCCAGAACTATGAGAGAATATATTTCTATTGTTTTAAGCCACTAAGTTTGTAGCAATTTGTTGCAACAATGCTGGGAACTCAGTATCCGTGGAGATTGGTTCAAGAACCCCTGAGGATACCAAAATCTGCAGATGCGCGAGTCCCTCACATAAAATGGTACAGTATTTGCATATAACCTACACACACCCTCACATATCATTTAAAGCTGCAGTCCCCAATCCCCAGGCCACGGACCAGTACCAGTCCATGACCTGTTATGAACCAGGCCACAGAGCTCCACCCCTATGCCTCCACCCCCACGTGGAAAAATTGTCTTCCATGAAACTTAGGAACTGGGGGCCACACAGCAGCTGAGCGGCAGGCAAGCGAGGGAAGCTTCATCTGTATTTACAGCTGCTCCCCTCCCCCCACCCATGGAAAAATTGTCTCCCATGAAACCAGTCCCTGGTGCCAAAAAGATTGGGGACCGCTGCTTTACAGTATCTCTAGATTTCTTATAATATCTAATACAACGTAAATACTATGTAAGTAGTTATACTGTATTGTCTAGGGAATAATGATAAGAAAAAAAAGTCTACACACGTTCAGTACAGACGCAACAATCGTAAGCCTAACTACATTTTCTATCCATGGTTGGTTGAATCTACAGATACAGAACCCGCAGGTACAGAGGGCCAGCCGTACATTGTTCTATAACATTTGAATTAAAATCAGGGGATTTTTGATTATAAGGAAAAGAAATTCACTCCACTTATCTCGGTAAGAGAGGAATTCATTTTAAAGAACTGTAATCTCCCAGGACATAAAGAATGCAGTCTCCTGCTTTCAGAGCTGGAAACCAGGGTTGGGAAGGGAAGTGACAACCCCCCTATGTTGACCGTCTCCATGAGTCAGCCCAGTTCCTCTCCCCCGTGATCCTCTCTCCTGGCTGGTTTCCTTTGCTTATAACACTCTCCAGGTGTGCATGGCTCATTAATTTGGCTTCAGTCCCTAGTCACCGTAAGCATGAAGCTTACTCCCACCTCTAACTGACTTCATCTTTCGGTGTGCCAGTTACAGATTCTCAGGTGAGAAACCAGATTGGCTCAGCTTAGAGTTACCCAAGGGCTGGACCTCTGGCCAGACACTGGAGGCCCATCTCTGGCCCAGTTGTGGCATATGAGAGGTAGAGTCCTGCAGTTTAGAGAACTGCCCCTTCTGTGGACTATGGGCCAGGATTTCCCAGCAGACGCCACAGGAAGGCAGGCAACGCTTGGCCTCTCTGATGTCATCCGGTCATTTGTTGCCTCCCTCACTAGAGTGTGAACCTCTTGAGGGCAAGAAATTCCATGTTCTGTTCTCTTGTTCACCAGTTTCTAATGAATACAGGTCTTGCTGCCTGAGATATAGCAGATACTCAAGATAAGTTTGTTTAATTACAAGTAGTTGGTTGAGTCTTATAGAATTATGTCTACTAAGTAGACCAAGAAAAAGGTCAATGTTACTATTATAGTGCTTGCTCTACCCTTTCTTGACAAAGCTGGCTTCCTCCCCTTAGCTCATTCTTAGAAACGGCAAAGAGGCTATCTCATATACTTGATCGAATGGCACTCACAGATCCCCACAACCCCCTCGGTCCATGCTCAGTCTAGCCAAGGCAAACTGTTCCCTGACCTATACTCTCTCTGTTGATTTCTAAACCCCATAATCTTTTGGCCTCCACTGAGATCCTCCCTGACAGAGAGATTAGGCAAAGATGTTTGGGCCACCTTTTGCCTCTAGTTATGGATTTTCTTTTCTTCCTTTAAAAAAAAAAAATGGATTCTTTTTTCCCCACAGAAAATCTTATTGTGACAAAAACAATTCGATGGGAAAATCCAATGGAAGCTTCTTTCAGGAGCCTGCTTATCTTTCCAGAAACTTTTCCTTTGCTTTAGTTCGAGCTGGTTTGTTGAAGCCCTTTCCTAATAGCCTGTCATTTTAGTCTAACCTTCCCCAGTACACTGAGATGTGCCAAGCAAAACCTGTTAGAAATCAGAAATAAAAGGACTAGAAATAGACATAACCTATGTCATCAAAGAGCTTACGAAGTGTGGGGGACTCTGCTGGGCCACTTCTCAGGGAGAGCCCAGGAATCATCAGTACTGAATCAGCGTGAGATTTGCAGACTAAACAGGTTACACCTCCAGAAACCATACTTCTCAGTCTGGTGGGGAAAAGATGATCTTTATAGTGTTAGTCTGATGGACAGACTTAGCCATGGGTAGGAGAGGAGAGAAACAGGACAATTCCTAAGACCATTCTCTTTCTTCCAAGTCAGGCATCCCCCCCACCCCAAGTTCATCTGAAGGCTGTAACCCCTGAAATTATCATCAAAGCAGCCCCAAGGGAGAAATATTAGGAAGGCAGCATGTATAGAGACTATGTTATACCCTGCAAGGCATGGACATCATAATTCCTTCTGTGATGAATTAGAACTGCACAAACCTAAGTAAAATAATGTTTGTCTCCAAACTACAGCTGTTTCTAAATTTAAACATTAATCACCTCTTCTCTCCCTGGATGCATCAGCAAGGGGTGCTGGGTGCTGCCAAAGGGTTGTGTAAATGGTAGAACCCTCACGCAAGGGTGCGATATTATTGCAACCCACACACACACACACACACACACACACACAGGGCACATACACACATATTGCCTGCACTGGCCCAGAGACACGAATGGCCCAACTGCCAGCACCCAGTGCCCCAGCCCAGCTCCCTGCTGCCTAGGTTTCCAGAGAGCTGAAGCCCCTGCCCAGTATTAGCAACATGCTCACTTCCTCCAGCATTCACATCCCAGCTCAGAAAGATGGTTAAGATAAGGGATGAAGGCCTGGGTCCCCATTAGGTACTCACTGTGGACGAGTGGGCAAATGTATGAACGAGTGGGGCCACTGGGCAGTTTGACAATTATTAGGACAATGTCAACACATTCTGTTCTGAAGCCTTGGATGTCCACAGAAGAGGCCTCACACAGAGGCAATCCAGATGAAACACAGGACCTCTCCTCACTGGGAAATTACCCCCTCACCCTGGTGAAAGCTCCGGCCAGCGCAGGCAGTGTCACGCCCACACCAGGTCACCTCCCAGTCACTCATTCACTCATTCAACAAACATTCACAGGCAGCTACTGTGTGTCAGCCACTGTGCCAGCCCTGGAGACACCAGGATGCCAGACACAGCCTGCTTGCCAGGCCCCGCTGGGGTAAGAGTGGGAGCCGCCCTCGTCCTCTCACTCCAGGCGCGCTCCGCGCCAGAACCATGGCGCCTCTGTCTCTTCTTTCTGAGCCTCGCCCTAGTGCGGAAGCAGTGGCTCAGAAAATCTCTGTCCTTTCACTTGCATTATAGGATTTTCTTGTTTTAAGCAGCAGCAGAAGCAGCAGCCTTACCTTCCAAGAAGCCTTTGGTTCAGGGTAATATTTACATATATTTGCATTTCCTTTGTGGATGAGGAGTGGGTAGGGAAGGGTATTTTGCCAGGGAATGAAAATGCTTCCTTGGCCAATCCTCAAAGTACTATCGCAATTGGCAATTTAAAATCAAGAAGCAACTTGTTTAGCTGAAATCTAGGTAATTTCTATCACTCCCACCCTGGTTCTTCCTCCCCTGGCCTCACATCTCCTTGGCTGGCCTGTGCATCTGTTTAAGTCAGGTGTGGGCAACCTACATTTTGTCTTGGTCTTGCACGCACTGGAAATTTTCTTTCTTTACTAATTCTTCAGGTTTTGGTCATTTTCAGAGAGCTCTGTGGGCACCCTCTGGTGGCTGGCTGAAAATTTCAGCTGCAAAAATTGCCGTTTCGTAGGAATAGCTTTATGTTGTAGTTAGGCTCTTTGGACGTTGGAAATTATAAGCTTATTTGCTGTAATTGGTACCACCTCTTTCATCACATGATATATGAGATTGAGACCAGAGAGTTACTTTGCCCTCTCAGTGGGAATAGCACCTTCTAGAAAGGGCAAAGCTAAGAAACAGGGCATGAGGTGTAGGTTGCAGTTTTCCAGGTCAGCCTGAGTGAGCAAGCTGAGGACTGCCCTTCTGTGGGCTCTCAGAGGACTCGCCCCTAAAGAAAAACCCCCTGTGCCCAGAGCAGGCCAGGCTCCCTGGTAGCCGCTGTGGTAGAAATTTGCCAATAGCCCCACTTTTTTGGTAAAAAGCCAAATGACCTAAGTTAGGCCAAATAAAAATCTAAAGGAGGGCAGTGGGGCACAAGGGAAAGGAACGGTCCAGGGAGAAGGTAACTTTGCAGCCTAATGTGTGACCCTCTTCCTAGAATTCCCGCTCCCGCACCTGCCCAAGGGGCAACCGTTCCTGAGACTCTTCCTGGTCTCCGAGAAGCACTGGGGCGCTGGGGAGGGAGGAAGCAGAGGCAGCTGGAAAGAGAATATTCACCTGAGCTTGGAGGCTCCCCCCTGTTGCGCCCCCCCCACACCCCCAGGTGCTGAAATCAGGGATCTGATGAGCATAACTGCTCCGTCCACACAGTAAATACTACCACCTGGTTTTCTCCAAGGATTTAATTCGTCTCAGAATCTCCCCAAAGTCAGGTCATGTTGCCTTCGTTTTGCAAAAAGAGACCTAAGGAGGTTGAACACTCATGTGACTTCCCCCAAACTGCCAGCGGCGGGGCCACGACTGCAGTTCTATCTCCTGCCCGTGGTGCTCTGGAACATTTACCCGCAGCCACGTCCCACTCCTGCCCTCCGTCTATCAGAGCAGGCCCAGCTCCAGCAGGCAAGTCATGAGGAGGGCTCTGCAGGGCAAGGTCTTAAGGAAGGGTACACTTGAGGCACAGGGAAGTGGTGATATTAAAAGTGGGTTCCAGAAGTTCAAAGGACAGCCAGGTTGGCTCAGATTCCAGACTCCTCAGCTTATGCCTTAGCCCTATCATTTACTTGGAAACAAAGAGGCCTTGTCTACCAGGAGCCACTTTCTTTATCGATACTTTTCATGTGCTTTCTTTCATAGCCAGGCCCCAGGGCAGAGGGAAGCCCCATTTCTGGTGAGCCATCAGTTGCCCCAGAGGCAGTCGGGTGGCAGTGCTGCTAGGCTGGGTCTGAGAGTGCCACTGGGAGGACGATGTCCTTGGAGGGCAGCCCAGAGCTAAGGTATGCCTGAGGTGGAACAAAAACAAAGATGCCGGTGTGACCACACCTGTGGGAACAGACCAGGCTCAGCGCCCCACATAGCCACCAGCCCAGAGACAGGGCAGTCCTGAGATCTGTTGAATTTGAACTGGATGAGACCTCATCTCAAGCACACCGGTTCCTCTCTCATCTCTGCTTCTAGCAGAACGAAAATATTATTGCATGGTCATTACATGCCACACAGTCCACACCAAGATGTACGACGCATTGTGCCAATCACAGCTAACAGAGTGCTTGTAAACACAGGTGCCAGTCTAAACCCCTTACATGGATTAACTCATCAATCCTCATGACAACCAAATGAAGGAGGTACTGCTATTATCTCCATAAAAGAGGACAAGGAGACAGAGAAATAATTTGCCCCACATCATGCTTACAGTAAGTGGTAGAGTCAGGATTCGAACTCTGGCCATCTGGCTCCAGAGCCTGTGCTCTTAACCACTTTTATCCTGCTGTTCCTCTAAGTACATGGTATGAGCTCATTTATCCTTCACAAAAGCTGCACGTAGTATGTGCTATTATTGTCCCCATTTTACTGTTGAGAAAACTAAGTCATAAAGGGATTAAACAAGATTATACAGCTGGCAAGAGTTAGAGCCAGAATTTGAATCCAAGTAGCTAGACTCCTGAATCCCAGCTGTAATCACCTCCCTTTAAGCTCGGGAGGTTTTCCAAAGCTTTCACTCGCCAGGTTTTGCAAAATTCCTACTGGGCGTTGGAGAGCACCGCTCTGGCTTTGTGGCTGGCCTCAGAGTCCACGGTGTAGCCCACCTGCCCTCCTAGGAGCAGATCTGAAGGGGCTCCTCCCTCCTTGCCACTGTTCCAGGGATCCCTTCCAGGTGCTAATGGGTTCACTGCCACCAGCCTCTGACAAACAAGGCAACCCCAGTCTTGATTCTGCCCGGGCCACCTGTGTTTGTCTATCTGCAGCTTCTACCCCCGGGAAGGAGTCCCTCTGTTCCTTAGCCAGGTTATTCCAATTTCCCTAGAAGCACAAGCATTTTTTTTTTGTGGGCCATAAAGACAGAGCCAGTTCTGCTGCATATCAGGCCCCTAGGGCTCCCCTCAGACTGGCCACTCAGGAAATTGGGGAGTGGGTGGCCCAGCCAAAAAAGCTGCTCCTAAGGGGCTGGCATTCACAGGCAGTTATCACATTTTACAGATGACCTGTTTGATTAAGAAACATCTTAGATTTTTTTTTTCTCCTTTCTGCCTTATTAATCATATACTGGCAATCTCCTAAAATAGACTCTGGCCTTTGTCTTTTACAGTTTGTGTTCCTGCTGTGTTGGGCAGTTGAGCTTTCTCAGATGGGTCCAACTCCATGAGCCCAGCTTCACATTGCCTGGAGCCTGTGAAGGATGTCTTCGTTTGTCCCTCCAGACCCCCTTGTACACATGGCCGGCAAGCTGATGCCGGTTGTAGCCTGGGGGCTTAGTCCAGGCTGTCAGAAGAGGCCTTCTGTTCCTCTCCAGGTGGGCTTCTCAGGGGCTGCCCAGGCTTCCCCCAACCAAGGTGGTTGGGTTCCAAGAGCAAGTTGATCTTCTAAGAAAAAAGAAAGTGGAAGCTTCTAAGAACAGAAATGGAGAAGCTTCCAATCTCTTAAGGCCTGGGCCTGGAAACTAGAACACTATCACTTCTGTGTTCTGTTGGTCAAAGCAGTCACAGAGGCCTCTCTGATCCAGTGAAAGAAGTATCAAAGAATTCTAGACTATCTTTTATGTACCACATCTTGTAAGTAGCCTCTCCTACAGTCCCTCTCCAGGGCACTGTTGCCCCCCTTTGCTCCATCCAGCCTGGGTGGAGCAGTTCCATGCCAGTGCTAGTCCCAAGGTATTATATTCTAATACTATCCCAGTGTGATTTCCCTAAACCCTGATTACACATTTATAATAGCCTCTCTATTAAACTCCCCTCACAATATCCAGTTTGAGCATACCCAGGTGTTTGCTGGGATCTTGACAACATTTCTCTGCCAAGTTCCTGCTGCATCCAGAGGAACATTACACAAGACCATGCTCCTCAAAACCCCTCCTCCCAACTCCTACCTGCCCTCAAACTCCCCACACTCCAATCTCCATTTAACTTTACCTGTCACTGTCCTTGTGGCCTGAAGGAGCTCAGGAAATATCACCCCAAAATATGACTCCTTGGCATACAGAATATTTTGAATTACAGGCCATTTGAAATCAAAAAGCACTGGAAGGGGCTTTCCCTGTGTCTGCATAAACCGGACTGACCTGATCAAAAGATTAAAGGGGCAACTGACTTCCCTTCCTCTCCCAGTTATCTCAATATATTGCAGAATGCAACCAGACCTGGCCCAAATCATTTAAAACATAAAAAATAAATAAAAAATAAAAATAAAAAAAAAATAAAAAAAAAATAAAACATAATACTTGTCTCTCAGGTTAATTTACAAGTCTATCTGTTCCCCACCCCCATTCATCCTCCCTAGCAACATTTTGTTGCCCCTAAACAGAATTACCTATACTCCAGATTTTCCCCCCTCCCCTCTAAAAGGCATGTATAAAAATATCTGAACTTCATTGGGAAATTGGGTCATCACTATGGGATTCTCCCATGTGCATGGTATTGGTAAATAAACCTTTCTCTTATTAATCTGCCTTAATTGTGAGTTGATCTTTCAGCTAATTTTTGGGGGAAAGGGCAAGTTTCCCCTCACCCCATAGGCCCTTGGAACACCTCTCCTTAGTACGACTGGTTAACTTATCAAAATAATTCATGCTACCATGCTCATAGCTTCACACCCACCTCTCCCAGAAAAATGTTTATATTATTATAGAGTTTCTCAAGAGTCAAAATCTTAACCCAAAGAGAAATTCCTAAACATAGGAATTGTGACCGTCCAAGTAGTTACCCTAATGGAGTATTTTTGGTCAAGCTGGACTTTCAGATCCCCTCAAACCACACAGATCCTTCTGCTTGCAGCCTGCCCCAAGACTTTTGCCTTGACCTTGGATCTTCATGCAGAGCTTGAAGGTCCATTTTCTTTACTTTGGCTTTTCCCTGGTGATCCTCATGGCTTCGATGGGGGAACTATGATAAATCCAGAGCCAGGGAAAAGGGCATATTGACTGCCCTAATGCTTCATCTCATCCAAAGACAAATGCATTTCCAGCAAGTGCAGAGCAATAAAGGTTATATTTCTGACAGTGCAAAAGATGGCATTTTCTGGTTTCTTATCTAAAACACTGATAATTATGGTGTCTGTCACATACTTAATCAGCAGGGCCAGGAAAGACAGCAATAAACTACTTCTGAAGCACTTTTTCAACTTCTAATGCTTTCAGAACTTCTTTTCATTAGTCAGTCAATCAATTAAAGAAATATTTATGTGAACACCTACTGTATGTGGTAGGCACTGTACTAGGCACTGGGAATCTAGGATGAGCAGAAATAGGTGTGGACTAGAAGATAGTGACGTTAATCAAAGAATCACACAAATAAACACAAAATTACACATTGTGATAGTTACGTGGTATAATGCATGTGTATAATAAAAAGAACTGTCATATCAGGGAGCAGAGGTAGATGCCCATCACCTGTAAGTCCCACTAATGTTCTTGCTCTCCACCAAGCTCATCCCTGCCCTGCGATAACCATGAAACTTCAGCTGAAATGAGAGTGTGAGTCCCTGTTGTTTGTAGCCCTGCATAGGTAAACTCGGCACTTGTCCTCAAGGCCACATCAAAAGAATGAGAACAAGTGTTTGGGGAAAAAGAAAGAGAATTTGTATTACTTTGCCAGCAAAGGAGGAAAAACGGTAGATCTTCTCATCTCAAAATCCAACTTTCCTGATCATAGGCAGAAATACAGAGCTTTTAAAGGAAGGGCCCCTCAGTTCTAGGCTATTGTGGTTAACTATTCTAATCCTGGCCTCTCAAAGACAAAGCCTGTGAACTCCACCAGCCACCCACCTGGGGGG
This sequence comes from Indri indri, assembly GCA_004363605.1. Taxonomy (NCBI): domain Eukaryota; kingdom Metazoa; phylum Chordata; class Mammalia; order Primates; family Indriidae; genus Indri; species Indri indri. The sequence continues at coordinate 15,582 of RJWJ010016642.1, forward strand.
CTGGCTCCCCTGGGATGGAGTTATCTCTTTTAACAAAGGACTTAACCTGCCTCAGTGATGCAGGCCAGGCTGCAGTTCCCAAAAAGAGTGGGGGAAGTTTTAAAGAGACAGAAAATCTTTTTTCTTTTTTTTTTTTTTCAGGCCCTTCCCTCTGTCACACCTTCAATGGGAGAGGTCTGGACTGGCTCTTGTCAGGGGGCTTCTTCTAAAGGACATGAACCTTGCTTCTAAGTGGCATGGTCGGGTCTTTTCTGACACCCCCCTGTTGCTGTGCCAAGCTACCCAAGGACTCTCCGCCAGCTCATGTGCTGCTTCCCAAAGAGACACAGGAACCCTCCTGCGCTGGGGCAGTGCCAGCCCGACTTACCAGGACGCCTCAATGGCAATATTGCTAGAGATGTGAATGGGGTAACTGGCTCAGCTGTTCTCACTTCCAGGTTTTGAAAGAGCTGGTCTTTATATTTTCCTTTAGTCCGTGTGCTACACAATTCTAGTGGACTCTCTCTCCCTGTGTTTCTGGGCACTATGCTGATATTTCCTGATATTTCCTCTTTGTTGCTTCTTCTAAATGCTGGTTTTGCCACTTGCCAGCTACATGCTTTTGGGCAACATAGTAAAACGAGCTCTTTCTTCATCTACCAAAAGAAAAGGATAACAGTTTCAGCTTTCTGAGAATAAATAACAGCCAGCCTAATACAGTGCCAGGAACCCAGAAGGTGCTCCACAAACATTAGTTTTCTTTTTGTTCTTATAAATCTATGGCCAAAAATCCTCCAACTAACCCGATACTCGGTTACTTGCTCCAAGACTAAAACAAAAGTGCAAAGAATTTAACAACATTCTCCATTTGCTGAAATAGAACATTCAGGACTACATCCTGAACCATCTGGAGAAGGAGAAGCCAAATCTGGAGAGCACCAAGGGTAGGGGACGAGCTGCACTTTCACATGCAGTGGAAGTTGGAGTGGTGGGAGAGGCGCTCTTCTGGGTCTAAGTGATTCCTTCAATCCTGAGCATGGATACTAGAAAAGTTCCAAATAAAGAGACGGCTCGCTGCCCCAAAATACCACACTGACCTGACTCAGGCCGGCAGCCCCATCCCCACCCCACCCGCCACTCTGTGAGGCAAGAAGGGGAAGCAATAACTGGCGGGGACCCTGCACTCTCCCGGAAAGAACAAGCTAGTGCCTCCCAGCTGCTCCAATCAGAACAGGATATATAAAAGCTTCTATGTCACCAGCAATTCCAACAATGGATCTTGATGACCTTTCCAAGCTGAGTCAAGAATTTAACAGGCTCCCTCTGCCTGGCTTGGAACGAGGCTGTGAGACTCACGCGCATGGGGTTCTGCATAAATGCATGTGGTTCTGCACGCCCCGAGGACAGGCTGCGTCTCCTTGGGTAACCTTGCTGGCAGCAGTGGCTTTGTCAGTGTGTGGACTTTCATCATATTCAAAAGATTCTACATTTAAAAGGGGTTAAGCTGGAGGAAGCTGGAGAAAAAGGAATCAGGAAAGGCCTGCTGGGGTAGCATACACCTTCAACCAAATTGTCACCCCAGGGCCTGAGCAGACGGTACACAAAGAGGGTCCTTCTCTCACTTACACTGCTGTTCCAAAAGCAAGCGGTTATCACAATAGTAGCCATAACGATCACCATTTATTAAGAGCTGACCATGGGCCTGAACTCTCCTGAGCACTTTACATGCTGTTGTTTAGTTTAGTCCTCATGACCACTCCTTGGGGTATTATTACCTTTGTCTTACTTACCTGCGGCACAGAGATGACATCACTAGCCGTAGGTCACAATAGTTCATAAGTGGTTAAACTGCAGTTCTCAACTTGTGAAGCCTTGTGAAGAACACGACATCTTAGAATTAGCGTCCCTTCAGGGTAAGTGCTTTTAAATCGTAGGCTCTGAGAAACAGAAAGGATCTTGAAGGTAACCCAGTCATTCACTCCAGGCTTCTCTCACTTGCTCAAGAGGACTAGAAGAATGGATCCCTGGGCCCTTAAAGAAACAGCACCTCTTCCCTGTGAGCATTTGGCACACACTGGAAATTGTGCCAGGGAGAATTAGGGGACTTCCCTTTTTATCCTACCTCTTATTTAAGGTCAGAGCCAGGGCCACCTTCATGGGTGGGTGACCTGTGAGTCACACAGGGCCCCTTGCTCTATAGTTGTCTTGAAATTCTTAATGTTTAAAAACAAGGGGTCCTGCATTTTCATTTTGCAATGAACCCCACCAATTACATAGGTGGTCCTGGACAGAGCTTTAGGTTAGGGCAGGGGAGGCAGCCAGTGAACTTGTAGACTCTTCCCATAGATGGTGTGCTGCCTGGTTAGAAACACTACACACGATGGAACCCTGAGAGCATTGCTAAGCCCCTTTCCAATAAACTCAGACGAAACAGCTGTATGAAATTTGGCCGTATAGGAGAAGTTCACTGTTAAAAATTTGAAAGAAAAAAAAACCACACACATTTAACTGTACAGCAACTGGCACCAATTGTTAAACTGGCCACTACATATTGCAGGTTTTACTCCAGTTCATAAAAAAAAAAAAAAATCACAAAGAAAAGTTTGCCACCCTTTCCTTATCATTGCTGAGCTCAGGAATTTTAAGTGCACAAATATAGCAACTATCAGTTTTGCTCAGATTTCCCCAGCAATACAGGGGATCATAAGGAAGAAAGGAGTATTATTAGCTATCCAATTACGTGGAGCATGCAGGGACAGGATCACAGGTTCTGATAGCAAACACTCTTGTGTTTATCATACCCTATGCTCCAGGGCAGGCTTTTTACACTTTTTAAGGAGCCTGAATAATGAGACACCAAGCCTTAACCATTTTCCTAGGACTGTGATCACCTAAAATAGCATTTGCTTTTGCCTAAAGACAAAAGGGAAATTCAAGTACAGAATCGCTTCCAAAGTTGTTTTTTTTAAAGAGAAGACCAAATATTTTGACACGTGGGTCAATCTTACACACACACACACACACACACACACACATTACCTCTTTAATTCAAAGACTAGAGATTCCCCCCTCTAGGCTGGGTGTTGGAACAGCTGACACCAATAATGTTTATTCCAAGGCATCTTAACTCATTCATTGGCTCACAAGGTCAGGTCAAAACATGTGGGTACCGTGAATAGGCTGATAGTTTAGAATCTCTTTCCCCAATATCCTTTTACTGTTCATTCAACATTTATTTTAATGGGGGTGGGGAAAGATGATTTGGTATTAATAAAATATGAATTATGTCTTTGTTTATAACTCACATGTGAACTATCCTCTCATCCTGTGAGTATCCTCCAAGCAAAATTCCACTTGCTAAGAGCATTAGTGAGCAATGTAATTTACGGACATGTTTGAAACGGTGATGTAGAAAGGTATTTACATAGAACGGTAGACAGTATTTTACTTGAAAAGTACCTACTAGACTTATCTCTCCTACCCAACAGCTCTTCTTGGGCCTTGAAGCTACCAAACATTCCCTGTCTCAATATTTCTCTCTTTCCTCTTTCTTTTTACTTCCCACCCACTCCCAGCCCCACTGTTGCAGTTCCAACTCAAGTCTGAAGGTTTTCCAGCAACTCCTGGTGAGTATTTATTATTTTCTTTAATTAGGTGTAAGGTCCTACTATTTAATATGAAGATTTTGCTTCCACATCAGTACATTAGCTGACATGTGTAAGAATGTTCATACTGATACTTCTCATAAAAGCATAAAACTGGACACAAACCAAATGCCCATCAACAGGATAAATGGTGGTACATTCACTTTATGGAGTATTATACAATAGTGAAAATGAACGACTTCGGTTACAGGCAACAACATGAATGAATCAGAGGTAACATGATGCTGAATGGCAAAAGCAAGTCTCAGAAGACCACATCCAGCATGGTACCCTATTAACAAAGAACAAAAACAACTAAAACTAAGCAATATATTATGAACACACACACATAGATGTGATAAAACCTTTTTTTAACAGGAATGATAAAGACAAATTTCAGATTAATGGTTACAGGATGGGGAGGAGACAGGTGTAAGAAGGGGAAGAACATACAGGTAGATTTATCTTATTGTCAGTGTTCTGGTTCTTGGGTAGTGAGGAGATTCAGGGTGTTTATTATGTAATATAATAAATACATCAAATAAAAGAAGGCTATATTTGAGTCACTGATAAACCAGGGAGTGTAATTAACCCAATTCTGGGCATCTGAAGAGTTTTTTGTTTTGTTTTGTTTTTGTTCTTTGAGACAGAGTCTCATTCTGTTGCCCTGGATAGAGTGCAATGGCATCATCGTAGCTCACTGCAGCCTAAAACTCCGGGCTCAAGCAATCCTCCTGTCTCAGCCTCCAGAGTAGCTGGGATTATAGGCACATGCTATAGCGCCAAGCTAATTTTTCTACTTTTTGTAGAGACAGGGTTTCATGCTTGCTCAGGCTGGTCTTGAACTCCTGAGCTCAAGCGATCCTCCCGCCTCAGCCTCCCAGAGTGCTAGGATTACAGGTGTGCACCACCACATCTGGCCTGAAGGATATTTCTTTAAAAGATCCTTTTTGCACTTGTTAAACAAAACATCTTCTAATTATCAGAATTCATTCTTCTTGGAAGACAGAGGAAGGTTAGAAATAGCAAGCTTATTTCCTATCAAATGTTTGAATTCTGTATAATAAATATATTAAAGATATCATGGCAGCAGAATTCACTATTGCAAGGATGTAGAAACAACCCAAATGCCCATCAATTCATGAGTGGATTATTAAAATTTGGTACATGTATACAACGGAATATTACTCAATCATAAGAAATGACAGTGATCTAGCACCTCTTATATTTTCCTGGCTTGAACTTGAGCCCATCATCCAAAGCGAGGTATCACAAGATTGGAAGAACAGGCTCCACTTGTACTCACCATCTCACTGGTACTAACTGTTGAACACTAGGGTGGCTCACATGGCAGTAATACTCTCCAAGGATTAGGGGGATGGGCGAGGGGTAAACCCGAAACTAAAGGACACGGGGAGCATTGTAGAGGGGAAGGGCACGCCTCTAACCCTCGCTAGGGTGAGGCAAAGAAATAAAATGTAACCATAATGTTTGTACCCTCATAATACCCAGAAATAAAATAAATAAATAAATACATATATTAAAGATACCAAATGGAAGCAGATCTATTGACATTTTGCCAGTGATATAAGGAGTTATCAATTAAAAAAAAAAAAACCTCTATTAACTGGCACTATATTCCTATTTTAGATTAGTCTCCTGGGCAACTGCCAGAGTGCCCCTCCACATAACCAGACTGTGCTTGTTCATTCGCACATTCCTTCCTTTATTCATTCATTTGACAGACACTTACAGATCATCTTCTATGTACCTGGACTTCTGTTTGGCTCTAGGGCTGTAAGGATGATTAAGAAAGAGCCTCCATCCTCAGGAGTTCATGGTACAGTTAGAGTAACACACACAGAAACAGAAACTGACAAGAGGGCAAACTTGAGAGTTATGAACGAAGAGCTGTGGGAGCCCTGAAGAGGGAGGGAAGCAGAGCAGGAAGGAGGGAGAGCCCGGCTTGAGTGCCATCCACCACTCACATCCGCCGGAGCTCTGTATGTGTCAGCACGGCCTATTCTTCACAATAACCCTGTGAGGGAGTCACTATCCTCTCAATTTTCCTGTTGGGGAAACTGAAGTTTAACTCCGAGGTGGCCAACACTGATGAGATGGGAGCATTTCATCTGAGTCTTAACAAATGACCAGGTTCTCAGGTGCCTGGGCGTTCTGGGGAGATGAAACAGGTGTAGAGAGGCCCAGAGCTCCAAAGGAGTTTGTTAACATCAAAGGAAAAACACATAGCGGAGCTCTAGAAATGTAAAGATGCCTAGTCTCAAAATATTCTTGCCTCCCAGAACTCAAAAACTTTGCCAGAGATGAATTACCTAACGCCGTGTGTGTAGAACACCAACATATGCTCTAGGTAAACAAACAGGCACCTCCAGGGAAAGAAAAATGTGTTCAGAATAAACCTGCTCCTTTTTCCTCACCTTCTTATTGTTGCTATCCTCTCACTCATCTTTTTACCTTCCAGAGCCCTCCACATGTTCGTGAAATTAGTTAGTGAATCCAGCGAGTATGACTGGGAGGAAGAGGGGAAAGTGCCAGACTCCTCCAGCCCCTCGTAGTGAGCAAAGACAGGCAGCCCCAATTGACAGCAGGTCCTACACAGCCTGTACCTGCCCCATATCCGCCCCGCCATCCCACACGAATGCGTTCATACAGTCACCAAGACAGCCTGCCTCCCCAGAAAAGCCTGACTCTGACGTAATCCCTTAGTGCAACTCAAAGGGGATGTTTCCCATCTCATAGTCACCCAGACCTCCTCCATCAGGGACCCAAGGTCCTAGGGCCCACCTTGAAATTGTTTCTATCAACTAGATGGAAGATCTTCTCTGACAGGTCACCTTTATCTGGAATCTCTTCAGTAGAAGGTCCTCCAGGGATGGAAGACCGTGGGTTCTGAAAACACAAGATGGAGAGTTAGAACCCTGCTGGGATTCTTTGGGCACCAGGGAACAAGGCCCCCAGATGCTCATAGGCATGGGGGTGAGAGGAGAGTGATGTATAAGAAGCTAAAGGAACCTCCTGCTGACAGACACATGGCAGGTAAACAGCCAAAGCTGCTGGAGTTAGCTACTACCCCTCCCTCCTTTCTCTTCCAGAACTCTCCTGAAAGATCTCCTGGATGTGCAGCATGTGGGTACTGACAATTTCTTGCTTCAGTTTACTCCTTGTACAATCTCTTCTCCTACCCATAGGCGAGGCTAATCCTTGAGAAGTTTTGATTGGAAACCAACTGTGATGATGAAAAGAAAGTCACAAATCAAGCCTTACAAGGACAGCACTTTATGAGACCACTTGAATATCTTCAGAATGACACCCACGAAACCTCTCCCTCATGTCATTTCTATTGAATGGCTGTTACTCCCAGACCACACTATTTAATATGCCTTTCAAGTCCCTTTCCTGTCTGCTCAAGCTCTCTGTTGAAACACCCCTGTCTATCACTGTCACCACCATGGCTGATTCCCAAACAGCACCCACTCTCTGCACCTTCACATGCTAGTTGAAGGTATGGGAAACATACAAACAGGGATTACGGTGAAACAGCAACATCGACAACAACTCACAAGATGAAGTGTGTGAATGTTCAAGGTGTATTGCAGATAGAAAGTCCTGGAGGAACTGAGAGGGCAGAGAGACCTTCAACCGAGACAGGCAGAACAGGAGCAGCATTAGAGGCAGGGGTGAGTAGCAAGAATTGTGAGACACCAGGCAGGTCTGCTCAGGGGAAAGTGAATGCCCTCAGTGCAAACTAGTATGCTCATTCAAAATGGAAAGGCTCAGGCAATGGTGTGCTGGTGTTTATCAACCAGCTCCAATTTGTAGCTTTTGACAATTTCCATCATATAAATACTCCCTTCATGACCAATTTCAAGCTACCAACATATTACTGAACAGAAAGTGGGGAAGAGATGTCCAAAATTGGCTCCCCTGAATAGGTAAAAATTGGCCCAAGCAGACCACCAGAACAAAACCATATGCCTGAGACCTGGCACATAGGTTTAGCCCAGTTTCATTAGCCCCCACACAGTACTCTTCAAGGTGGAGATGGGCTGACAGAGAACAAAGCAGCCACGCCAACACCTGATGTGCTGCCTCCCCAAGTAGAATAATAGGGCACCTGGCCTATTTTGCAGTGTTACAATTCACCAAATGTTGTTTACAGTTCCCTGGCCACCTCCAGTCCTAGCATTGCCTCCTGTAAGGGGAAAGGCATCTTACCAACCTCCGGCTCAGCCTTTTGGGCTAAAGAGAATGTGCATCAGCCCAGTACATGCTATCACCACCACTACTGGTCCCTCAATAGCAGCTCCCCAACTTCTCTTTGGACTTGCCTGGAAGCACAGCTGGTCCTATCCTGTCTACTGACAATGCCAAAATGGTGATCTTCAACCTCTGGCCTGGTAGCCTGTACTAATATAATCTCTAGAAGTAAAAATACCTCAAGACTCTCTGAAGTCTCACAAAGCTTCCTTTGTGCTGCACAGAGAAATTGGAAACACCAGAAAAGCAACAACTCAGGCTCCTGGGCAGACCTCTCATGGGAAGCTCCGCTTTCCCTGGCAGCCCTTCAAACGTTACCCCACTTCTTTTGTTGCCACTGTACAAAAAGGACACCACTGTATGTGTCAGGCCATGGCAACATGACAGGACCCACATCAGCTACCAGAGCAAGTGGGTGGTGGGAGGTGATTGGGTGGGGGTATTAAAAGAGGGCAGGGGCAGGGTCTACCCTACGAGTCCTATATGAAGGATTTTCCCTCCATCCTGTAAGGTCTCAGGGACGGAGCAGCTTACAGCATAAAGGAACAAAAGCAAACATTTTCCAAGTTCCCCTCACCCTCTCTTCCAGTTGGAGAAATAGGTAGATTTTCTCAGAGAACAAAGCAAGCCAGAACTAAGAAGTGAAGAGCCAAAAATATGCCATGAAAAATTAATGTAAATAAATATGTGGGTTTTTTCCTTTTTCATCCAAATCTTACTCCCAATTATTTTTTAAGACCTTGGTTATGGACAATTGGAATGAAACTTGCTAGGTAGCTGTTCTGAGACAGTAAGTCCATTTATTATTTTTTGGAGGTCTGAGCTACACAACCATTCTCTCTTTCCCTTGGCCTCTACCCTTTGTTTTCCAAGTGAATTGAGCTAAATTCATTATGAGACATTTTATTGTATCATACCCCTCCTTGCTAAATACCTGACTGATTTCATTATTTTCTCAGGCCATGAACCTAAAAACCTAATTGACAGAGAGAAGTGTGTTCTTTTCGATTGCACATCCATGCCACCGCAGGGGCTTCTGAGTTTATGCTACTATTCCGAAGTCCCTGGTTATTGATCCTGATATTGCACAATTTTCCAATAAAGATCTTAATCACACAGACATAAATTAGCAGACATACTGAGAGAGAGATGCAGATGGCTTCTTTGACTAGAAATGCCTGCAGGCAATCGCATGCCATGCTGGGGAGGGGAAGAGGTTTCCACTGGGAGAGCTTATCATTCCTTAAATATTTGTTTGTTTTCTCTGTTATAAAATCGCCACATCCATCTCAAGAATTCCACCAAATATGTCTATTGTCCCAGGGGATTTTTTTCTTTTACTATGGCTTTCAATACAGTAAATACATGACTTTAAAACTCACATTGAAAAAAACTCACATTTCTCTTTGGTTGCAGGACAGAGGTGTGAGCCCACCAATTGCATTTCTCTTTTTCATAACTCCACAGAGACACCACTCTGCACACACTCACTCTTCTAGAAAGTACCACTTACAATAATAGAGAACCTAAAATTGAGCAAACCTCACACTTGTCATTTGTAACCCATTTCCTTCTGTTACTTGCATGAAATCTTAAGACCTTAGAATTAGATGAATTTATCTGAAGTGACCTTTATAATTTACTTAGTCCCCCTTTTGCTATCAGCAAAATGAGGAGAAACAAATCTGTTGCTACCCTCAATGAGGAGAGAATGAATAGCTTGGCTCCCCTGGGGAAGGCGGCATTCTACAGAACATGAGATAAGCTCTGGTGGAGACAGAAGAAAAGGTCCTCACGCCCAGGTAACTTACCACTTAGGAGCCCAAGATGGGCCAAAGTCTGTCACAAAAGCTCAGACAACTCCATTCACTTACATTCCAGGATAAGACCTCCATCTTCCTTTTCTTACCTCCCACGGTGCTTAGCACATTTTCATGTCCAATAAATGTTGTGCACTAAAGGAAAGAGGAACTGTCAGCTTGACTATTGTCTTATCATTGTCTAACATATATACAATATTTAGTCTTTCAAAAACTAAAATGGAAAGATTGGTAACTCTTGCTTTGAATTATGAAATATCCAAAGAACCAGGTGAAAATTTTCTTAAGTTATTTTGTTATCGTATCTCAATTTTATCCCATTGAGCAACAGTCAAGGATACGAAGTAAAAAGGATAGAGTCTTATGGACATCTCCAGAAGCCCAGTAGTTTATCTCATCCCATATTTTACTTTTTGGAATTCCTTTGGCAGTCTTCTGTTTGACACATGTCAAAACATCATTAATAATATGTGTTAATATAATTTGTTAATTTGCAGAGAGGAAAGAATGAATTCTAGGATCAATTCAATGGTCTGCGAGTATTGCAGCTGTATAAAGATGAGAGTGATTTTCAGTGTGTGCCTTGGCATATCTCCACCTGATTTCTCTGAAATGTTACTTGCACAGTTAACTTGTTTAAAGTGTATAATCATAACTAGCATATATACTATAACTATATAGTATAAATATTACCATCCTTCCTATAAATTTTCTTTTCATCGATTAAATGGACTGCTAGATTTAGAAGAAAGAGATCAGAGCTAATCAGCTTATTTTACAGGTAAGTCCTTAGTAAGTATTTCTCGATGATAACCAAAACAGCGTTGGCAAAGATAAGCACTTGGTGAGAGCCGAAAACCTTGAGCATCATGGTGTCAGATTTCCTTTCCTACCACTTTTGGGCTGAAAACTACTTTTCTATCACTTTAATAATGCTTAAAATATAAGATGTTCTTGATTCTTTACAGCCAAAATATTTTATTAACATAAGTTTGATTCTCTTAAACAATTCTATAATTCCAAATCTTTTCAATGTTAAAAAGAAATCGTCTGTCATCCAAAACTATTTGGGGGTCTCTTCTCTAACAATTTTGGTGACACCTCTTCAGCAAAGTAAGGTTTCTTAATGACTAGAGAGCGACCTGGCCAGCACACCACCTGCATTCTTGCCCATAACCCTAATGGGACACCTGGAGCTCTATTAAAAGCCCTCGAAATGGAGAGGGCTCACCACTTATAGCCTGAGATTGAAGGAAAGCATCCCTCGATTGCCAGGAAGTCTACAACACCACTCTGGTATTATCCCACCTTCCTCATGCTTTTCACTGGTATTTTAGATTTTAAAATGTCCTCCCTATTTATAAAAACCTTTGAACTAGATGGAATCCAGCCTTCTTGGAATATCCTTATTGGGTAGGGCCACAAACTGCCTAAGTACTAAATTAATTAAAATCTGATCAAATCTCTTATGGCTTTGTCCAAATCCAGTTATACTTCTGGGGTCCATGCCCACGGCACATCTAGGCTTTCTCAAGGTCCCCCGCTGGGCTGTGATCATAGGAATGGTAGAAGAAGCAGTTGGAGTCGTAATAGCTATGACTAGAAATTAAGGCACAAAATGAGCATCTGTAATTCCAAACTTCTCAGACAACTGGGCTGATGGTGATATTTATCATCTACCCAGTCCCTAGTCCCGCTTAACTTTAGTAAATGGTCCTTTGTGCACTGTGTATTTTTAAACATTGACATTCCCCCTCACCTTTTATACCTCTGGGCTTTCAGCTGACAGTGAACATTTCAAGTTATTGCATGGTGCTACAGCAAGCTGCCAAGGGTTTACTTTCAGCACCATTACCATCTTTGTACGACATTAATTTGAATAGTTTATTGCATTATAATCTTGTTGTTTGTTGAAGAAGAAGAAAATGAAAAACAAAGTGCAGGTGCCAGGGATGCAAAACACAGATTTTATAAACTTATTCTAATTGAGTTCAAGATAGAAATGATTATGAGTGCCAAAAAAAAAAAAAAAAAATCATAGAACACTCACTAACAGACTCCTGAGCACCTGGGGAAAATCAATTTCCAATCCCCAGCATTCTGGACGGAGTGCCAAACTTGTCCAAGGCTGCTGGTGCAGGCCTGGTAGGTCACAGCCAATCAAGCTCCAGCCAATCCGATTCTCCCTCCCACCCACTCACAGTCTGCTGAAGCCTGAGTCTTGCTCTGGAAGGGCCCAAACCCCAGAAGTTAGAGGGAAGGCAAAGTGCCTTAGGAAAGGCGGGCTGTGTAAATAGTCAAACAAGCTCCAGGATTTTCTTTGAGCCAAAATTTTCTGGATTGTCCCCTTTCAGAACCCAAATTAACTGGGGAATGGCCGCCCCTCCCCCTTGGTGCTCTGTGGATACATGCTTTTTGAACTCTTTGGAGGCAGAGCACCTGATAAATACACCATAACACAATAAATTAAATTTGTGTCACTGCATCTATCTCCTAGTATAAAACTCCTGGTCTTATTCTTTTAAGGTTTATATTTCAAGGCAAAATTTCAGCACAATTTAGAAAATTTCTTTTTCTATAGAGTCAATTTTCTGGTTTTGAAATATTGTACAAATAACTCACATACACTGCATTGGGTGGTGAATAATCTATCTTTTGATGAAAAATATAAGTTCTCTTTAGAAGGAGTCATTTATTTCTTAACATCCCCAAGGCAAAAACCTCCTAAGATAAAGCAAGGACTCTTCCCCTCTCTGGCTTGACACCATATTTATAAAATCAATTCTCTAAATCAAATGGTCTTCAACATATAATGTTGGAGGTTTGTGCCCTTCACCTGCTAAAGAAGAAGGGTACTCAGAAATGTTTATTCACTCCTTCAGTCTTTCACTCGCTAGACATTCACTGAGTACAAAGGACTTACAGAGCATGTGTTGGGTATTAGCACAAAATGATGGAGATGGAAAAAAAGATGAATAAGAAAGGATCCCTTCAATTGAGAGCTTAGAAACTTATAATATATGAACCAGCACTAAATACAAGGAGCAACTAGAAGGAGCCAGTACGGTTCCTAAGTCTGGTTGCACACGGAGGTCACTTGAGAAACTATAAATATTCTTGGGTTCCACCTACTGGGCCCAGATCTACTGAATCAGAGGGGCCAGGAAGAACCTGAGAATTTCTATAAATAACCCAAGTAATTCTGAGATTCAGTCAGGTATGGGAATCACTGAGGCTTAAATAATATCCTATGGCTAGAAAATCCCATAAAGCTCCTACCATGACCAACAAAAGCATTTTCCTTCATGTTCATGGTCCAGATACAGGGTCACTGAGATTCTTGTTTGCAAAGCCAGAAAACTAGCCTACAGAGAAATGGTGTGTCTTGCCCAGAGAGAATCTCCAGGAAGAGATGCATCTTCGACTAAGAAGTCAAAGGTTTCCAGCTATCATTACACTATGGGGGAGTCAAAAACCTATTTCAGCAATATTCAAGACTGTTCACACAGAATCTTCACTCATCGGAGTTAGGTAAAAACTTACAGATCAGAGTTCACAAACTCAAGTGGTTACGGGGCTTGGACAGTAACAAATGATTGAAGCAGACTGAAGGACGGGGGTAAAGGGACAGGGTATGCCCCAATAAATAGTACTCTAGCCAGTACTTGCCAGGAAAGAATGGGCCCAACATGCCAGCTCTTCCAAATTTTCAAGACAGAAATCTGATTTGAAAAACTATTCATGCAAATAAAACAGGCTTTTCAAAAAAATTTGCCCTGTGGGCCACCAGTTCATAATTCCTGATACAGTCCAAAGTCTTCATTTGACAAGTGCAAAAATAACCCCATCCTGTTCCTTACATTTTTTCAGTTTGGTCTGCTGCAGTGAGGAGGGAGACTCGTTGAATTAAGTTTTGCTTTTTACCTTGGGTTTGAATTTTTCAATGTTATTTATTGGTCCAGATGTTCAAATGCAAGTTTGCTAAAAGCCACATGTGGTAGACACTATGATGCATTGCCCAGATTCCTATGATCCCTGTTGGCAGGCCTCAGCTCTAAGCCCTCTCCTGAGATTGCCTCCAGCTGCTTTGCTCAAGGGTGGGTCCCCTCCCTGCGCCAGCAGGCATCCAATGACCCAAGGATGCTTGTGTATAAAAGCCCAGCCCTCTTGCCCCAAGTTAGCAGTCTTCCCAGCTTCAGAGCTCCTACGGAGTCGGCTGAAGCCTTGTTGTGGCTGCACACACAGCTTCCCCCTGTGCCCAGTCCTGCTTCATTTACAGGCACGGATCCCTAGAGCACTCCCCATTAGACTTCCTGCACACGTTCTGCCTTCAAATCTGCTTCCCTGGGAACCTGATCTCGAGTTGGTGCACATCAAGATTTCACCGAAAATAATCTCATCTATGAAAGTCCAGATTTGCAAAGTCGAACAATTTTTCAGCTTCACAAAAATTTCTTTTGGGTTTTTTTTATTATTTTATTGGTTTTTAAAAAATACCATAGTAGATCCTTCCTGTTTCATGTCCCTCAGTCACCTCTGATTTTAGCCACAGCTGCGGTGAGCAGTTCCAGGAGCTCAGACTCAGCTGGCACTGACAGAGCCCCACCTCAAGTGTGAGCCATGCTTCTTTCTGTCTTCAGACTCACAGTCTTTTTTGATGCTGCGGGGGTGAAAACAGAGGCTGGACAGATGGGGGTGTGCATGCCAATGAGGACTGCGGACCAGTGGATTAATGTTCCAGCCTCTCATCCTATAGGCAAGTCTCCATAACAAAGAGCTCCCTTCACCCACCCAAAAGTCTTACAGACACCCCAACATTGACCCTCCTCCTCCCCATCTCCACCTATCTCTTTGCTCTCTTCACTTCTTTTCCTGGGACCACATCCCAAGTTAACTACACCAAGTCCTTGTATATGAGGCTCTGTTGTAAGTGAAACCCAAACTAAGACAGACGCATCCTCAATTTTTAAAAACTCCAAACAATACAAAAAAGTATAAAGAAGAAATTAAAAGTCTGTTTTTATAACACTCCTTCTGTCATATTTCTATGCACTAATGCCCCCTTACAGGTAACTTTGAATAAACAGGATCAGCTACATACTCTGTTCAGTAAACCTACAGGTCTCTTCATACCCTGCTCTTACTGACTACATTTAAATTTCAGACTAACTTCTACAATTGTTTCATTCACTCATCCATTCATTTAACAAATGTTTGTTTCGGGTCTTCTATGTGCAAGGCACATTGCTAAATCCTGTAGGTGTTATAAAGACATGTCCCATCCCCTCAGAGTGTTCACATTCATTTTTAATTCAATTTTTCAGGAGCGTATTGATGAACAAATTAAAGCACACCTGTTTTTGAAACCACATTTAGGACTCTGAAATCTAATGCCACGGGTTTTAATTAAATAATTTTCACCCAGGTGGCATGTACTAAATGGATTCCTGAGTTCAAATTTTGGCTCTGCCACTAAGCAGAAGTGTGGCCTCAAACCTCATTATTCTTGTTTGTAAAATGAGAGTAATAATAATCATTATTGTTATCAGGACAAAATGATAACCAATGTAAAAAGCTCAGCATAATGCCTGACACAGAGTAAGCACTCAATACATTTCAGCTATAATAACAGTTATCACTTTCATCTAACATCAACCTCAGGCCCACTACACATGTAGTATAGACCCAGGCACCATGGGAATTGGGCAGAATAAATTGGGACTCAGAAGATAGACATTGTCCACAGAGGTTCCACTCAGCACAGTTTCCAGAACTTGAAGCCTTGTCACAGTAACTGGGGACCCAAGGCACCAGGAAAGCATTGTGTTCACCTGGTCACGCCCCGTAACCAGGGAGATTGGGCTCACCTGTCAATTTGGTGCCATTGCCAGGTTAAGCACAAGTGGTGATTTGGCCACAAGTGGAGTTAGCTCCAGGCTCCCAAAGAAACATCTTGTACACACAGCATCTTCTAGTCCTGCAGTGAAATCATAAACCAGAAAGATGCAGAGGGGATGTAAATACCACATATGCTCGGCCGTCTGAGCAAATATCTTACTGCCGTGAAGACTCATGTTATGGCTCAACTTCAAGAAGTATTGGGTCAGGCAGTTGTTCTCCAAGACACATTGTCCCTTCAGTATGAACAGAATGTTCAGGAGGTGCTGCTGCTTTCTACGGTCCTCACAGCACCCCAGATGGCCTTATTCCTCCTGGATGCTCAAGAAATATCTATTGACTGAGTGCTTGTAGGTCCCCTTGAATATTGTCCTGGCAGGAAAGAGTGTTTGTAGGAAGTGTGGAGAATGCTTTAGGCAGTGCAACACTTTTGAAACCTGATTTTCTGAAGTCTTTCTGTTTATGCTTTCTAAAGAGCTTCGAAGAAAGAAAGAGAACACAGATAAAAATGAAATCAGCCTCATGACGCAATCATGTGTGTCTGGATGGCGGGGAGCAAGGATGGCTGCTGGAGCAGAACGCCTACCACTCCATGCATAAAAGACTGCAAAACCAAAAAAAAAAAAAAAAAAAAAAAAACTCCATTGGAAAACATATTCTAAAGTGGTGACAAGAACAGGTGGGAAACGATATTGTTCTACAGTCAAAGACAGCAAGCCACTGCTTGAAGATATATTTGAACTGTTCATTTGCAAGACAACAAAAGAAACACCGTATTGTAATGAAGTTAGAAACATCGGAAACACCAGTACAGATTCTACAAGGTAACAACTGGCTTCAGCTTATGCACGTTTATTCAGTAGCCCGCTCACCACACTCGCCACCACCCTCTGCTCTCTGTCACCACAGTCATGTGTCACTTGCCATTTTCCATCATGATTCTATTGTTTTTCTTACAGATAAAGTTAGGAGGAAAATTAAAATGTTTGGACTCATGGCTCTGCTAAAACTAGAAAAATGAAAGACAGACTGAAAGGGCCACAGGTTTCAAAGGTTTTTACCCACAGCCCACTTGACTCATTTATGCCAGATGCTGCACCTCGGGGCATTTTAACTTGCACCCTGCGTTGGTCTCCTGTTGTTGCTGTAACAAGTTACTAGAAACTTAGTGGCTTAAAAACAACACAAGTTTGTTATCTCACAGTTGTGGAGGTCAGAAGCCCAAAACGGCTTTCACTGGGCTAAACACAAGGGGTCACTAGGGTCACTCCACTCTAGAGGCTGCTACATTCCCTGGCTCAGTCCAGCCAGAAATCGTGTCACTGTGACCTCTGCTTCTAGGCATCACGCCTCCTCCTTCCCTTATAAGGACCCTCATGGTTACACTGGGCCCACCCGGATAATCCAGGATTGTCTCCCATCTCAACACACTTAATTTAATCACATCTACAAAGTCCTTTTTGCCATATAAAATAACATATTCCCAGGTTCCAGGGATTAGGATGTGGACACCTTGCGTGTGGGGGGTGGATTATTCTGCCTGCCACACGTGCCTGTTACCGAGGCCAGGCATGAATATGCCTCTGCTTTCAAAGCAACTGCTAAAGAGAAAAAGGGGCCAAAGGGAGAGCCAAATATTTCAGAATTTTTGAAAATAATCCAGTTCAAATTCAACTTGCTCAAGTTTTTTTACCTAAAATGAGGGCAATAAGGAAACCAAATGATGGAGTGGTCCTATGTCAGCATTTAAATCCCTTTCCAAGTATGGAGAATTCCCACTTTTTGAGTTTTGATAGGAATGAGGATGGCTTTCCATCATAGGGCATAAATATACTAGATACAGGTCGAGTATTCTTTATCTAAAATGCTTGGGACCAGAAGTGTTTCAGATTTCTAATTTTTTCAGATTTTGAAATATTTCCATCCAGTTCAGTATCCCTCATCCAAAAATCTGAAATTCGAAATGCTCCCAAACCCAAAACTTTTTGAGTGCCGACATGAAGCTCAAAGGAAATGCTCATTGGAGTATTTTGGATTTTGGATTTTGGATTTTTGGATTAGGGATACTCAACCTGTACCGGCTTTCCCATCTTCCTCTGCAGCAGGTCCAGGCCTGGGATCTGGCTGCACCAATCAGAACTCATGGGCATGTGAGCATCAAACAAGATAACACACAGGAAGGATGCAGGCCAGCACTTAGTCCATAGTGAGAGCTCAGTAAGTAGCAACTCTTATTAATTTTTGTATCTTAGAGTTAAAACATTGGCAGAGATTGTTAACTGTCCCTCAGTATTCACTCTGCCCTTTTTCTTTGGTAACAGAATCCCCAGTGCATAGGTGGGCACATGGCCACCTGGAACGAAGCATATCCCAGCCCCCTGGGAAGCTCGGTGTTTCTGTCTAACTGGGTCCTGGCCAAAGGAGTAGAAGTGGCAACCTCTGGAAAGTATCCTTAAAGGGAGGAAGCATGCTAATTTCTCTACTCCTGCTAACTGGAATGCAAACATGATGCCTGAAGTTTGAGCAACTTTATTAAACCATGCGGTGGAAGCCATGATGTGAAGAAATCTCTGAGAATCGTGGTGGACTCTCACAAACCTTCTGGACTCTTTTAAACTTCTGTACTGTTTACACCTGTATTATTTCTGAGTGTCATCACTGATACAGAAGAGAGCTTCTTCCACTTTACCATTCAACACAGGAATCCCTTCTGCAACATCTATGACACCCCTCGTGCTAAGTCATCCAACTTTTGTTTAAACACTTCCAGTTCTGAAGGTTTCACTACCTCACGGGAAACCCATCCCTATTTTTAAAAGTTGTCTTTGTATTATATAGTTAATATGTGAATTCGTTGTTATAGAAAATATGTAAAAAGTACAGAATAATACACTTTCAAGTACAAAAGGCACCATCATCCCCACCCACTCTGTGGATTTCCTTCCCCAAAACCAACCATGGTCAACAGCCCCGCACGTGTCTTTCCAGTCCCCTCTCAATGCGATTACATACA
>RJWJ010016643.1:0-34193 GCA_004363605.1 Indri indri
TGGTTTAAAGGAAGGAAAGGGAAGCAAATCCAAGTCAAGTAAGGCTCAGCTCTTGGGTCCCAGGGCCAACTGTACTGCAAAAAGATAGCAGATATGACTTAGAGCTAAGAAAATGATTTGAAAATCTTAACTCATACTCAAACTCTATCCACATGGCAATAGGAGCACTCACAGTGCTTCCTGCTCTTGGGCTATATTAACAGTGGTAGCATCTCAGGAAAGGGAGGTGACAGCCTTGCTCCGGTCTGCGCCAGTCAGAACACACTTGGCATTTTGTATTTGATTCTAAACACTGAGCTTCACAGGAGATGTGTAGGGAGAATCCTCATGGGGAAGTGGCTGCGATGCAGACAGCATAAGACATCAGGATATGGAAAGAAAAATATAAAGAACATGAACCTCAACTTGGAAAGAAAATACTGACTATTCAGGGTGGGAACTGTGTTCAAATGGCTAAAGAGCTATAATGAGGGACCTGAATATTGTTTTCGCCAAATTCCTAGCTCATTTGAGGTCCCTTGATGTTAGTTTTTGCATGGGTGGATGGATAAATGAGAGAACATAGAGATCATGGGCGAACAGGTGAGGGAGGAATACCTGGGACCCTTGGAAAGAAGAATCTCAGAGGATGCTGTCATTTTGTGGGCTGAAGAACATTCCCACAAACAGAACTTTTCAGAGAGAGGCTGACTGCCTTCACCGATCATAGTAAGTTCTCGGCCACTGGGGATGCTCACGCAAGAAGGAACAGGCACACAAGTCAGAAATGCTGAACCAAGGACCCAAATGCCAGATGGGGCTATGATTAGGCTAAGTGAGCTTTGTCTAAGTTAGGGTGCTTCTCACTGCAGTGAATGAAAAACCCAATCAGGGTGGCTTAAGCTGTGAGGGCATGTGTGAGTTCCTCGAACAAGACATTTGGGGACAGGGAAACTCCTGGGCTGGTGGATTTTGTGGTTCAATAGTATCTTTGCACTCTGCCATCCTTACCGTGTTGCTGCCACAGTTCCAGGTACTGCAGGAAGACACGGCCGTACAGTGGGGTGGAACTGCACAGGCCGTCATGTCCTGAGGCCCCTGGACTGGAGCTGGATTCTCAGGGACAGCAGGAGCAAGAGTAGGATTCAATTAGCAAAGGGAAGGGGGTGGGAGGGATGCTGGTCCTTGCACAGGCAATCAACAGCTGCTGCTACAGCATTTCAAGTCTCCTTCTCTTCTGATTTTAATTCAGGCTTCTATGATATATATAATATATATTATATATTTAATAACAGTTTTTAAATAGATAATGCGACAAAGGTGTATGCATGCCCTTCCTTGTTACCTCATTGTTCTTGAGTTCTCCAGCACTTTGCAGCTATCCGGACGTCAGCCACGTGTGCATGTGCTGTGTGTTTGCAAATTACATTTGCACAAATCGGACTATACCATGTGCATACAACCTTGAACCAATTTTTAATTCACGTATCAGCAGGTAGAGCACTCCATATCAGTATCATGTGTGTTTGTGTATTTGTGTGAATGTGTGTATGTATATACACACATACATACACACACAAAGAAATGAAATATGTATACACACAAAAATGTACAAAGAAGTATCTTGTTAAGGACAATCTACTATTCCAGTATGTGTGTATATATGCATAACAAAATTTATTTAAACAATTTTCTATCAATGAATATTTAGAACATTTACTATATTTTGTTTCTACAGAAAGCATTGCAGCAAACGTATTTATACATTTTCTTTACACAATCTTTGCCATAAAATTTCTGGGTCAAAGTTTCTGTGAGGTTTTATTCTTACCATTCACTGCCCAGTACCCTTACACCAGGGGTGCGGTCACCTGAGGCACCCTAGCAGCAATGGAATATACAGTTTTCCACACTCTGCCCCACTCGGTGGTTTTTTAGACTCTGTAATCTTTGCCAATCTGATATGTGAACTGAAAACTAATATCTCATAAGAGTTGTAGTTTGCATTTCTCTTATTACAAGTAAAGTTTGCATATTTTCATGTGCTTAAAAGCCATCTGTATTTCTTTTCCCATGAACTACCTGTTCTAGTCCTTTGACTATTTTCCCCCTAAGCTTATTATAGTTCCTCAAATGCCTAAGTTCCAAGAATTTGACCAAGCCTCTTTCTCCCATCTTTTAAATCATGAGTTACTGTGGGAAATGCACAAATGTTGAGACAAGATGCATCTCTTCTCTTTCCTGTGGACACAGCATCCACTTGCAGACAGAGGTCCTGGGGTTGTCCTCTGTTCTCCAGTGGCTAGGACTTAATCAAGCCACTGCCAATCTGAGCCTTTGTTTCCCCTTGCAAGGAATAAGATTGATCCAGAGGGGCATCGCTCATCCTCCTGGGGTTGCAGGGGGCAGTGAGCCTTTAACAAGTGGGCAAGTGTGCAAGCCTTTTGCAGATTCTGAGCTGATGTGTATGTGTGTGCTTCCAGGCTGCAGCTTGGCCTGTCGTAGGGTGGGGCAGAATAAAACATGCTTTGCTTATTTCCATTTCTTCTGTGCTCCAGATGTTCAGCAAAACCCACAGCAAAGGCCTTGAGCAAGGGACTCCAGCTGCAAGGCCACTGGGGCTGCCCCACTGCCTGGAGACCCACCTCCCAGACCTGATGGCTGTGGATGGGGAAGCAAGCCAGGTCCATTGAGGCTCTCCCAAAGCCCCCATCCCCTCTTCACTGCTGACTTTGTTGGAACTCGAGCCTCCTAGGATTATCGTTCAAAACCCACCAACCTCGAAGCTGTCAGAGGACTCTTGCTGCTTGGATATCCCAGCTTCTCAGTGGGTGGAGGTGAGTTCTGAGCAGAGGAGAGCAGACCACCATAGCATGATTCTACGTCCTCATTCACCGTGGCAGGGTTCCTAAATCATCGTTCCAGCTTCCCCGTTTCAGGACTTATGAATTATTAACGAGCCCTCTGTTTGTAATGCCGGGCTCTCTGCTTCCTCCAAATTAAATTACTGAGGGATATATTTGATTATAAACATACTTAGTAAATGTTTTCATTGTTGTTTTCTGTAGCTTCCTTTGTACTAAAGTGTTATAATGTCAAAAAGTCAACCACGAACATCTACAGCCTGCCTTGGAAAATCATTTAAAGCAAACGCTGGGAAAATTAAATAATCAGAAATGAAAACCACTTTAGGACAATAGCGAATATAATTTGTCATCTCTCAAACAAAAAGGAGGGGTGGACACTTCCAGCAGCTGAGCACTTCTGGAAAGGGATGTGAAACTGACAGAAGACATCTGAGCCGGGGTCCCCTGCATCGCTCCATCCTCTTTTGTCACCTCGACTAAGGCAAGGTCTGTCCATGGCTCTCTTTCCTCACCTGCGTAACAGGGGTAATAAATCTATCTGACCTATTCCGTAAAGTCTCTAAGAAAAGCGGTTTTATAAACTGTAAATTATCGCCAGATGTGAACGCCAATTATTATTTTAGCAAAAGTAAACAACTAAAAAGCTGGAGAGATGCAGTTTAACAAACATTTAATGAACAACTCTTGTGGGCCATGGGTTCAAGGATCTGTGGGTGGATGTTACATAGTCCCTGTCTTCCAGGAGCTCACGGTCTAGTGGATGAACAGACACGCAAAACAATACTTAGGTTTCAACTAACTGGGCGAGTCCAGCACTGCGGGTACAAACCAACTATCCCAGTATAGAAGACAGTGACACAGTGGTCCCCCCTTGTCTGAAGTTTTGCTTTGTACAGTTTCAGGTACCTACAGTCCACTGTGGTCCAAAAACAGGGGAGTATGGTATAATAAGATATTTTGAGAGAGAGAGACTATATTCACATCACTTTTATTACAATTTATTGTTACAGTTGTTCTATTTTATTATTAGCTATTGTTATTAGGAAATTTCTGTGCCTAATTTATAAATTAAACTTTATCGTAGGTATGTATGTATTTTAAAAATGTAGTCCATACAGGGTTCGCTGCTATCCACAGTTTCAGGCATCCATTGTGGGTCTTGTGAGGTGGGTAAGGGGAGACTGCTGTATATTAGTTACACTGGGAAGGAGGCGGGCTCGGGGCCGGAGGTCCATTTTCAGATTTGAAAGTGAAGAAAAGGTGGAACTTAGAGCAGATTCGGAGAGATGGCAAGGATGCTCCCGGGCGAGTTGCTGGAAAGGGGAGCGGAGTTTGCGAAAGCTCAGGGTATTAGAGAACTGTGTTGAGGACCAGCAAATAACTACGGCTTATGAGTGGAGGGGAGAGAACACAGCCGGACAAAATTGGCCAGCGTCCCACTGTCGAGGACCCGGAATGCCATCTTAAAGTGTCTGGATTCCGTCTACAGCTAATGGGGACCACTGGGATATTAAAGTAACAGATTATCACAATTTCGTCTTTGAGAAAGATAACTCGATGCCTACCAAGGACAGTAAAGAGAATGAATGGGTCTGGGAGCCAGAGAGGACTGAATTTAACTCCTTTGCAGATAAGTGACCTTGCTGGAGTCCTTAGCCACCCTGTGTCTCTTTCTTCATCTGTGCAGCGGAGGAAAGACTGCCCACTTCTCTGAGTCGCTGGGAGGAAAAACGGGACCATGTGTGTAATTTCTAGCCCTGCACCTCACGTAGAAATAAACAACTAGGTCTTCTTTTCCCTTCAGAAATTCTGACCCTTTTGTTTCCCATTAAGCACAGGAGAAACAAGCAAAAGAACAGGCAAGAGGACAATGTGCTCCAGTAGGAGGAATAAGCCCACGTGACTGTCCATAAATCTTGTCCACTTTGTCAGCCTCAGTTTCTCCAGATGTAAAATGAGGGGTTTGGAGCAGATGAGCTTGAAAGGCCAATCTAGCTGTAATTGCCTCTTGTGATATCAAATGGACATGTGGGAGACAGAACTTGTTTAATGGGACCAGAGTCCAGGGCCCCTTCTAAGACCATAGCATGACAAACGACATCTAATACAGGCTACAAAGGCACCAGATGCGGACTTTAATGAAAAGAAAATGGCGTCTCCATATCATTACAAATTAGCTCCATCTATCTGCACAGCCTGTGGCTCTGAAGTCATAGTTTGAAATTCAGTGACACTTATGGGTAACACATGCTAGTTTATTCATGTTCTTTTTCATCAGACATTTACTGAGCACCTACTAATGCCAAGAGTCATCCCAATCCCTGGAGACACCAAGATGAAAGGTGTTGTCTTTTAACACAAGTTAACCTTTCTTCTCAACCTCACTGGAACCCCTGGAGGGCAGTGGGTGCGTTTTATCAGCCTCTGCTCCAGTGACTGTTGAACAGCGAGGTGATCACTGACATCACTGTTGATGGCAGGGTGGTGCTGGAGGTTGCAGGGCTGGTGTTTGCGAGGTTGGTGGCAGTGCCGGTCCTTCCACCACTAGCACTGGGACTAGAGACGGAGGTGCAGGTTGTGTTGAAGATGATTAAATTCTTGACCAGAAGGCTTATTCTGTTGTTTTCCTTATTGTCGTTGATGTTGTTGCCTTTTAAATAACTATGAGGCTCTTTGTTTTTCCACCAAGGAATATGCGCTCATTGCAAAGTCATATAAAATATCAGCCAGGAGAAGGATAAAACCACACTATCAAGATATAACCACTGTTCACCTTTTGATTCACATACTTTTACATGCACACATTTGTTTTATACAGAACACACTATTTTATAAACTGATTTTTCATTCAATCAAAAACATCATCCCATTTCCAAAAAACAAAACCAAAAATCGCTATCATTCCTTTTTATTTATTTATTTGTTTGTTTGTTCATTTGAGACACAGTCTTGCTCTGTTGCCCTGGCTAGAGTGCAGTGGCATCATAGCTCACTGCAGCCTCCAACTCCTGGGCTCAAGCGACCTCCTGCCTCAGCCTCCCAAGTAGCTGGGACTACAGGCACAAGCCACCACACCCTAAAAATTTTACTATTTTTAGTAGAGAGGGGCTCTCACTCTTAGGCTGGTCTTGAACTCTCGAGCTCAAGTGATCCTCCCATCTTGGCCTCCCAGAGTGCTAGGATTATGGTCATGAGCCAGCATGCCTGGCCACTATTGTTCCTTTTTGATAACTTGTATGTGTTTTCATTAAAGGCAGCATATTATTCCATGGTTAGAGACTATTATTCTTTACCCAACCTGCTCCTGAGCATCTGCGTCCTACGTTAGGGAACGAGTGCTGACTCTGAGGAGGGGATGGCAAAGGCTCACAGTCAAACTCTGCCTAGAGCTGGGTGACATCGGAGAAGTCTCCTTTACCTCTCAGAGTCTCTATTTATTCTTCTATAAAATGGGGGTCAGAATGTCTACCTGCCGGAGTATTTTGAGGCTTAAATATAATGCTTCGTGTAAAGCTGCCAGCCCAGTGATTCAGACAGAGCAGATATTCAGATAGCCTTTTCCGCTCATTCCCTATCCCTCACTGGACAACTTTTCCTTTTTGCCCAACCACTTAGAAAACTGGGGGAGTTATTAATCCAAAGAGGTTCATCTTCAAACTCAGGAATGGGGATACAAAGGGACCAGGAAGATCCAGTCTTTCCATGGTTACCTCCTGGCTCTCTGCCACTGCCCAGCCGTCGGGGCCAGAGCACCAGCTCTCTCCACCACTAGCGATGTGGAAGTAGTGAGGGGAGCAGGTGGGGCCCCTGTTACTGGGATCAGAGGAAAAGGGGAGATGTGTTTCTGGCGTAACTGTTGTGATGAGTTGGGACCCAGAATGCATTCTCGTTTTTCCCCAGAGAAACTACGTTGTAAGTGATGGCTGGTTCCTGGGCTGGTTATTAGCAGCTCAAAAGCTGCTTCCATTCAGAAAGGCCTGGGGGTCCCCTGTGAACAGGACTGTTTCAGTTTAATCTAACAAGTACCAAAATCAGCTTATTGTTTAAAAAGCCAAAATCATAACCAAGAAAAATGTTCTATCCCTACAGGTGATTACAATGCCCCAGAATATACATCATCACAGAAAAATGTCCATGGTGAGTGTCTTAGTCTGTTTTGTGCTGCTATAACAGACTGCCTGGGACTGAGTTATTTCTAAAGAACAGAAATTTATTTCTCATTGTTCTGGAGGTTGGGAAGCCCAAGATCAAGGAATGCACACGAGAAAGACAGTAGGAAAGGGGCCAAACTCATCCTGTCATAATTCGAACCCACTTCTGCAATAACAGCATTAATCCATTCATGGTCTAATCACCCCTTAAAGGTCTCACCTCTCAACACTGTTGCCGTGGAGATTAAGTTCTCAACACACAAACTTTGGAGAGACCTGAATACAAAATTGCACTCAATGAAGATATTAAATATTGAGAAGACAGGCCGGGCAGATTTGAAGGGCAGTCATTTTCAGGTATGTACACAAGCAATGAAGATGGAAGACATGAGCATGTTGAGGGAATAAAAGCCACACTTAGTGAGGATGGAAACATATATTGATTATGGGGGGAAATAAACGTGAAAGGTACCATGAGACCAGGTCCCAGGAGGCTTTAGATTCCATGCAAGACATTTGGGCATTTTAATCTAGAAACATGTCTCACGAAAATGGTCTGCAGATCATGTGCTCCTAAAAGAACTATCTTAACATGTAGATCCCTGATCTTCTCTGACCTTCCAAATGACTTTCCATATGAGAACACAAGGAAATTGCATGTTTTGAGCTACCACTATTCTCACCCACACTAAAAGGTATGGGTCTGCCTTCTGCACAGTGGACAGGCATCATAGGCCTTTGGGCAGTGGAATTCCAGGGCTGGTGGAAATTTATAATAATTCAGTTAAGATCCATTTATACTGTGGAAAAAATCTTCCAATAATCTTCCCGGACTTTACAGAAAAGAGTATCAGCTTTGGGTTAAGATTTGACTTTAAACATTTTTTTAAGTCTTACACCAACCTAGTGAGGCAAGAATTTTAACTTCCATCTTACAGATGCAGAAAACTTGTCTCAAGATCACGTGATCTCCCCAAGGCTACAGCCTCATAAGGAGAAGACCCAGGGTCAAGTCTGCAATCTTACTCATGTGTTAATACCCCTTGGCCTGACCCCTGGCCTGCATGTCTTTCTGTGAATTGAGGAACATGAGGTGATCTTACTTTGGGAGACCACACAGTAAATCAGCAGCAGACCCAGGACCTAACTCCACAAGTTCTTGCCCACTGTCCTGTGTCCCTCCACTCTCCATGGCGTGCCACTTGGCACTCTGCTGCCAAGCCAGAGTTTCAAATCTCCTGTGAGTAAGGGGGGGACCTCCCTGTTCTCACCACTCCTTCCTGTCTGAGTAACGTCATCCTTGGTGACAGCTCAGACAGCAGGACACAGAACCATGGACTACACAGTTCCCATCATTTCTTCCCTTTGACTTGTGTTCCAGGACAAGAGAAGATTCTCAGATCAGATTCCTATCCATGAACATGGTTAACTATCGACCCCATGCAAGCCTGTAAATAGTATCACTTAAAGACACTTTGTGTCGGTGCTTGGAACTTTGAAGGCAAAACCAAGCAGAAGTTTAATTTAACTACAAATAAAGAAATGTAAAAAAAAAAAAAATCTGAACTAGAGTTTGCTTATTTAAGCATCCAACTCCAAGTGAAGAAGACAAGAGACATAACGATCGTGTGGCTTTGTGGAAACCACGAGGGCTTTTCAACACCAGCGCCACAACCTCTGCTTCTAATGTGTGAGCTCTACCTTCTCAACTATTAGGTAAGTATCGCATGTTTTTAGTTTGGTTAAACATGCCATTCAGCTCCTACAACCAATCAGACTGTGAGGGAAACATGATGCATTTTAATAAACCCAATATTTAGCCAAATACAGCAAAATCCCGTAATAACATTTTTCCAGAGGGTGGGAACTGAAATTGCATTAAGCGGGAAATATCATGTGTGTAACCACCCGACCATGCCTTAAAAAGATAAATGCTACATGTGGGAACAGATTATAAGTGCCGTAATTCCACGCCGACGCCTTTGTGGTGGTGGGTGGAGGTGCAGGGGGAGGGATTTGGAGGAGCCAGAAAAGAAGCTTCACATGGGGGTGAGGGGGTGATCCAGGGAGGGTGCCAATCTATAGTGCTCTCTGTGCCTGGGAGTTTCCAACCATCCTACGGGCTCCAGGGAAATCCAGGGTAGTTGGACATGGGTGGTGGGATGAGGCAGAGGTGCCCAGGGGCCTTGGCACGCCAGACAAGTTGTTTGATATCCTGGGCCTCCTTGGCCTCATATGTCAAGGGGGTTTGAAATAGCCCAATTTCTGGAAAGAGGCACCATCCCCCACCCACCAATCAGGCTGTCTCCCGTTTACTGGAGACACCTCAGTGTCAAGAGTGAGATGCATTTGTAAGCTCACTCTATTCGACCCTCAGGGGCAGTCAGCGCTTCACATATTATCATCTAAATTTTCACTGCAGGGTTTTCAAGCAGAATAAGGAAGTTGCAGATCAGTTTTCACTGTTCAAAGGGAAGATGTTCAGAAAAAATGGCGCCAGCAAGGTCTTCGGACTGGGCAAACGCTGCAGGCTCGCGCGGGCGTGCCACCAAGGCAGAGCTCTGTCTGGTCTAGAGATCCTTTTGGTCCTGACCCACCATGTGGCAGAGGAAGCCGCCGCCCAAGCAGTCTGGAACTGGCAGATACGGCCACCAGAACACACTGTGCCCCATGTGTGCCCAACGGCCGACCTCTCAGAAACCTTGTCCTTCTGAGCTTTCTTGCCGGTCACTATTTGGGAGGTTTAGTCTGAGATGTGCTTTCATTTCTGACCAGCTCCTGGCAATCAGCACTCATGGGAGGAGAGGCAGCTGATATGTACAAAAAAGAAACCACGGATGGTTGAGTGGCCCAAATGGCTTAGCACTGTTCCTTACACCTTCTCACTGTCCCGCCTGCTGCTCCCAGCTTCTTTCTCAAACTCACCTCCTATCCATCAGCTCTCATTCGATGACATTCATGGCTTCTTGGTTTGGCATTTGAGGATTTTGGACCCACAGGAAATATCTGTTACTCCTCCCCACCTTAAGGATAACAGACTTAAACCTAAAGCATGAAACTAAAATTTCTAGAAGAAAATGTTGGACAAACTCATTGGCCTAGGCAAAGAATTTATGAAGAAGACTCCAAAGGCAATCACAGCAACAATGAAAATAAACAAGTGGGACCTGATCAAATTAAAAAGCTTCTGCACAGCCAAGGAAACTATCACAAGAGCAAACAGACAACCTACAGAATGGGAGAAAATATTCACATGTTACATATCCGATAAAGGGCTGATAACTAGAATCCGTATAGAACTCAGGAAAATCAGCAAGAAAAAATCAAATGACCCCATCAAAAAGTGGGCAAAGGACATGAACCGAAACTTTTCAAAAGAAGACAGCCCAATGGCCAAAGAACATATGAAAAAATGCTCAACATCTCTAATCATCAGGGAAATGCAAATCAAAACCACAATGAGATACCACTTATCCCCAGTGAGAAGAGCCTTTATCAAAAAGTCCCAAAACAATAAATGTTGGTGTGGATGCAGAGAGATAGGAACACTCACACGCTGCCGGTGGGACTGCAAACTAGTGCAACCTCTGTGGAAAGTAGTATGGAGACACCTCAAAGAGATACAGGTAGAACTACCATTTGATCCAGCAATCCCATTACCAGGCATCTAACCAAAGGAAAAAAAGAACATTCTATAAAAAAGACATCGGCACTAGAATGTTTATAGCAGCATAATTCACAATTGCAAAGATGTGGAAACAACTCAAGTGCCCATCAATCCATGAGTGGATTAATAAAATGTGGTATATGTGTACCATGGAGTTCTACTCAGCCACAAAAAACAATGCGGATCTAGCACCTCTTGTTTTATCCTGGATAGAGCTGGAGCCCATTCTACTAAGTGAAGTATCCCAAGAATGGAAAAATGAGCACCACATGTACTCACCATCACATTGGTATTAACTGACCAACACTTATGTGCACATATAGTAGTAACGTTCATCGGGTGTCAGGCAGGTGGGAGGGGGGAGGAGAGAATGGGTATATTCACACCTAATCGGTGTGGTGCTCACCATCTGGGGGATGGACACACTTGAAGCTCTGGCTCGGGTGGGGCAAAGGCAATGTAAGTAACTTAAACATTTGTACCGCCGTAATATACTGAAATGAAAATAAAATAAAATAAAATAAAATAAAAAAGCATACTTGTCACTGTGGAAAAAAACTGATTTTTGAAGTTCAATTTCAAACTTGCCAGCAATGTTATTTTGAGTAGAAGTCCATTTTCCGCTTACTAGCATTGTTATCTTTGAGGGAGGAGGTCACTTAGAGCCCCGGGTTCCCAGCCCCCATGTGGGGAGAGTAGATCCTAAGGTGGGGGCTGCAAGCTGGGCGCTTGTGTCCTGAGCATGGTCGGGCTCTGGTGGGCCTGGCTGGTGTCTCGGGACTTGGTGTAACTCAGTAGTTCTCAACCTGGGGCAACTTTTCCCCCCAGGGGATGTTTGACAATGCCTAGAGACTTTTTTCATTGTGAAAACTGGGGCAGGGAATACCACTGGCATTTCATAAGTAGAGGCCAGGGATGCTGCTCAACATGCCACTGTGCACATGACAACCCCTGTGACAAAAAAATCATCTAGCCCCAAATGTCCATAGCGCTAAGGTTGAGAAACTCTGGCCTAAATGAATAATCACTTTTTTCAAAAGCTTAAAAAGCTATTTTACATAGTATGTATTGTTGCATACAAACATGGCACCGAGGTGATTTTTTTCTCTTTCTTACTCTGTAGTCTCTATATATTTTCATCATATAATATATATGCAATATAATTATATATTACATTATATATTTGTATATTTAGTTTATATTTTATATTAGATAAATTATAATATATAAATTTATATTATATATGACAAATATATATTTATCTATTTGTATATGTATATATGCATAAAATGATTATATACCCAGCAGAATGGAGCAGGAAAGCATGGATAGAAAGGGACCGTGGGTAGAAGGGTATACTGAAAACTGATCCAATGCTTGGGAGAAGAGAAACACCCCTCCTGGGGCCTGGACATCCTCTCACCTTCAGGGAGTCACCTGGGCCCGGCACCACCTCCTGGGACTCACCCCAGACCTCCTGGATTGGAGAACTGGAACTGGAATTCAAGGTCCTAC
Source organism: Indri indri (assembly GCA_004363605.1). Lineage (NCBI taxonomy): Eukaryota > Metazoa > Chordata > Mammalia > Primates > Indriidae > Indri > Indri indri. The sequence continues at coordinate 12,180 of RJWJ010016643.1, forward strand.
AAACATTCTTCAGGTGATCATAGAGCACACCAAAGTTTGAGAAGCAGACAGCATTAGCTCTTCCAGGTTTAAGCAATAAAGCATTTTCCTACTTCTGACTGCATCTGATGCCAGGCTCAGCTCTGAGCAATGGGCAGGAAAGACTCAAAGATTAAAAGTACAAAAGTTGGAGTGTAGGGTTTAATCCACTCACCAAGGCCAGGCATAGGTTCTGAGTGTTCCAACAGGGACTTGGCACCCTCTGCCAGCAAGTTCCCTTTCTGAAAGTTAGGGATTGTTCTACACCTCACTCAACAACAGCTGTGATGCTCTGGCCAAACTGGCTCTCTTCTCGGAAGGCGGGGTGGAGCTGACTCTGTTAGTATTTCCATATCGAATGACAGTCATTGTGAGGTCTTAGACTGAGGACGAACTGGGCAGTCTTAACTCTCTCACTCCTGACTGCAGTGTAAAAAATCAAATCAATTACTCATAAACACTTGTGATAAGATTAATTTAATTTTTTTCTTAAACAAAGAGGGTAAATTAAAAGAATCAGCTTGCTCCTTCCCACACTGTAGTGACAAGATTAAAAATTAAATTTATACATATTTCATTTCTACATAATAAAGCCTTTTTGCAAAAAGAAAAAAAAAATACCACAGTTCATCTAATTAAATCAAAGAAAATTGCCTGCAGCGATGTTACAGTATTACAATTAAGCCACTGCCAAAACCAGCACTTGGAATTCTTAAACACCGTTCCGGGTTTAAAAACCAAGTCAGCTCTTGGTGGGTGTGTGAATTTTGGGAGTGACTTCAGGAAAATGTGGAGCCTTTTCTTACATTAGTCCACGAGGTTGGGGAAAAGGATTCTGAAGCTATTCAAGAGTCACTGATACATTGAAGATAGCAACAAGATCTAATTTTTGTTAAAAAAAATCAAACGAAAACAAAAAACAAAACTCAGCCTGAAACTTGGGAGAAATAAAGAAATAACTCAAGGGTGATCTCCCTTCTTTTCATCTCCAAGATACTAAAAGCATTAGAATTTATATACCTTCAATAAAATCTTTGAGGTGGGACAGTTTCTGAAAGTCAGTGAAGATTGCCTCGTAGTACTTGATCACATTGCTAACGTAGACACGGTCAGTGGGTGGTCATGGCTTTTACAAGAGCGATAATGTCCAAACACAGCTAGAAACTTGTCACAACCCCAGCTAGACTCAGCCTGGGATTTGAGGAAGGCTGGCGTGGGCCTCTCCTGTGGGGACTTCATTAGTAGGAGGCCGGGCAGGTTGGTGGATGTTCCAAAGGGGACAAAGAACCTCGGCATGTGGCCTCCACCTTCTGGCACACTATGTGGTCTCACAAGTTCCTAATGTGGTTTCTGATGACATTCTGGCAGGACTGAATTGTGTTCTTGGAAATCGGGCCCTGGAACAGGGGGAAGCTCACACACGCATTGGCCTGGGTCCTGGTTTTGGTGAATCATTCACGCTTTCTTTTAGGTCAAAGCAATTCTCCATGACAGGTGCTGAACAAATGTTTACTGAATAAAAGTTTCTTTCAGCAGCGGCTTGGCAAGTAATTTGATGGGTCCTCGTTTCTTCTGCCTGGTGGAGGGGCAGAGTCTGAGCTTGGGGACCCTGTGTCTCCTCGGTGCTGATAGCTCACCATCGGTCACAGCTACCACAGGGCTTTGCAGCTTGCGAAGCGTGTTCCCCCAGTACATTGTTGTATGATCCTGACAACATCCCTGGGGCACGTGTGAGAAGGCCACAACCATTTATCTGAAATCCCGAAATCCAGAAAGCTCTGAAAGCCAGATGTTTGTTCATAAATTTGGCACAAACCGATGTGGCGGCACAATCTGAACTAAACAAATGCGATAATGTTCATAATCTCCATTGATCCCACAGAATTGGAATAGGCATAGTTTTGGGTACAGAGATATTAATGAGTTTAACTACAGGGTGCTCTCCGGGACCCCACTGGAGGTAGTGCACAGTACACTTACTGTATGTGCACAATTGCATGTATTGGTTATCGAGGGCTGTGTAACAAAGTACCCAGAACTTAGCAACTTAAAGCAACATGCGTTATTATTTTACAGTTTCCATGGATCGAAAACCTGAGTGTGGCTTAAATGGATCCTCTGCTTCAGGGTCGCTCAGAGACTGAGGTCGGGGTTTAAGCCCAGGGTCCCTCGCACGGTTACAGTAAAGGTGCGAGTGGAGGCACAGTCACGTCAATGTATGATGGGAGCATCCTCTTCCAAGACCACTCACACGGTGGTTGGCAGGATTCAGCTCGCACAGGCCATGGGACCGAGGGCTGCAGTTACTTACCAGCTATTGGCCAGAGGCTGCCTTCGGCTCCCTCCCAAGTAACTCTCTCCGTCCGTCAAGAAGGCCCAGAGAGAGAAATACCAGCAAGAGAGAAGGCACAGTCTTTGTAACCCCATGACACAAGTGGCATCCCGTCACCTGTGCTGTATGCTTTCATTAGATGGGAGTCAGTAGGTCTAGTCCACATCCAAGGTGAGGGGATTTCATAAGCATATGAGCCCCAGTAGGTGGGGGTCTTTAGGAGTTTATCAGAAGCTGCTGTCCACTAGAATTCACAATCTGAACGTCCTTGGGCCTTGACAGGCCTGTATTGACACCCTCACTTTACCAGGGGGAAAGAAGTTGTCAGCCATTAGTGTTATCTTGTTACAGGTCTCAAGACTGGCAAGGAGTAAGCAGACACTTGAACTTGAGCTCCTCCATGCTTACTGCTCCTCCCTTTGCGTGACACCTGCTAGCTCCAGCCTCAATACAGTGAAGCGTGGCCTGTGGGAGGGAGACACTCTCCAGGGTCCTCATAGATGGTGGCTTGACTCTGTGTTCCATCATTTGCTGGCTGTGTGACACTGGACAAATCACTCAGACTCTCTGAGCCTCAGCTTTCTCATCTATAAAATAAGGACAATCCCACGCAGCTGGCGATGCTGCTGGGAGGAGTATATACCATCCGTGGAAGGGTTCCGAATGCCGCTGGTGGCCCAGAGCTGCCTGTGAATGGGAGCTCTTTCACCTGGGAGGGTCCCCTCACCTTTGCTCTCTCCTGATTTTGGTGGCAGTGCTGACACTGGCGGGGGAGGCCCGACCATCCCCATTTCACAGGTGAAGAATGGGGATCTCAGAGGATGCTACACAATTCGCCAATTATCACCCAACTCGTCCTTGCCACTACCTGACAGTGTTTTATGAGTCTGGTTATCAGTTTATGTATTGTGTCCACAACAAGGAAATAAGTGTGATGAGAGTGGGAACCTCAATTGTCCTCCTCGCTGCTCCACCCTGGCACCCTCATCCCTGGCTGCAGAGTCCTTGCTTTGCAACATTCATTTGAAACATCAGCGCGTGAACCCACTGTCTCCATCCACCTGCTCCTCGGCTCGGGCCAACTTGCTAATCAGTGACGGACACTGAAGCCTTCAGCACTTACTCGGTGGCTTGGAAAACATAATGGGGACAACAGTTTTGAAAATTTCCATTCATTCATTCATTCATTCATTTTTATTCATTTTTGGTTGCTTATCCTGGGAGAATCTGATAAAAGTTATCAATGAATCTACCCGAAACCTCACAAATTCAGAAACTTTTTAAAAGGTTCTCAAAGGGCCTCTGAAGCCCATTCATGGACCCCTGGATTAAGGGCCAACTCTAGGAAGGCACCTGGGGAGAGAAGTTTTTATTCTCATATAAAGTATCCTGCCCCTAACAAATACTGAGCTTTTTTGAATCAGAAGACGACAGCAGTTAAAAAGGAAGAGAGACCTTGAGGCTCAAATCCGCCCAGTCCTCTCAGCCGCTGGGTTTGGGTTTTAAGAAAGAACCATGTGGGTACCACCCCTCTCTTACCAACCCCAGTCATGGGGGAACACGTGAGGCAGCTGTAGGCGGCCCCCTCCAGGAGACTTGGAGCCAGGTTCCTGCCCACGTGGTCGTCCTTCTCCAGCCAGCCCGCTCCCCACCCCTCACCTCCCACCAGGTGCACACAGGCTCCTTCAGGGCCCTATGTCTGGTCCCAAAGCCAGGTACCCCCAGACAACCCGCCCCACGTCAGGGGTTTCAGATGAGGGGAAGAGAGCTCCGGCCACTCTCAGGCAGCATGAGGCTGTGATCAGGGGTGTGGGCTTTACAAGTTCAAATTTCTGCCCTGCTCCTTTGAGCTGCATGACTTGGGAAAATTATTTAACCTACCTGAGCCTCAGTTTCCTCATCTGTAAAATGGAAATGACATCAACACCTGCCTCTTAGATTGTTGTGGGGATTCAAGGAGTGCACTGCGTACAAAGTAGCTAGAGCATGCCTGGTGTACAACGAGCAGTTTATGGTGTTCACCATCATAACCACCAAATCTACCTTTTGGTAACACTCAGCCAAGCCTACAACACGGGCCAGGTGTTTGCAAGGAGAGTCCCCACACCTGAGCCACTTACTTCATGCCCTGGACCAAATTATTTAATCTTTTAAGGGCTCAGTATTGTCACATAAAAATAATCATGAGTGAGTTGTCCTAAAGGATGGTGTCCCAGGGCTAGGGACATAAACCAGCATTTCCTGAACCTGGACCCAGACAGAAACTGCCTTTCCCAGCCTCCTTGATAAATAGGTGGAGTCGTGGGCCTGCGTCCTGACCAGCGGATGCGGGTGGAAGATACCTTTCTCTCTCTCTCTTTCCCAGAGCTCTACCTCCTTCTTCAGAAGCTGTGAGTAGCCACTAGAAGGAAGCAGTGTGAGTCACCACCTGGCAGACAGCTGCCTAGGAGGGCCGCCCAACACACAAAGTCTACGATGTGTCCAAGGAATAATGCTGAGCGGGATTAGTTCTAAAATGTTCATTGCGTATTTCTATATATGAGGTGAGGAGAGAAATTCAGCACCAATTCTTCTTAAAAATAACAACAGCTTGGCTTGGGACTAAAGAAGTGTGAAAGCAAAACAAAAGAAAAAAAAAATAATAACAGCTAAACTCCGAGTGCTTGTCACGTGGCAGATGCTGGGTGGGGCCTTTACTCGCATTATCTCAATACTCTGTTTTAATAATTATTGAATTTGGTATTGTTGTTTTCCCCAACATAGAGATAAAGAAACCAAAACTTAAAGAGTTTAGAGGACTTTCCTAAGGTCCCAAAGGCGCTAGGTATTAGAGCCCACTGATGATTCCAAACCTGTGCATGGTTTTAACCACATTGCTAGCCTGCTGTTTCTTCCTTAAAGGGCCCACTCTCTATTGGTAGACACAATACACAAGCACAGATAACCACATTATGATCCAGGCAGTTTTGAATGCCATAGGAGGAGGCAGATAAAGTGCTGCCAGCTGAGAGAAGGGCAGGCTCCCTAGTGCATGTGGCACCAGCCTAGAAATCTACCCTGTCATGTCCCAAACACCCGGACTCTGCATCCTTCTCCACTGCACCTGCTCTTTCCCCCATCAGCGTGGGTCTTCCCCTCCCTCTCTCTCCTCCCACTGCCCAATCCTGCCTATCCTGTCTGTCCACCTGGGATCCTGTATCTTCTGGGAAGCTCTATGAAAACACAAGATTTTCTACCCAGAGGTAGGTCCACGTGTTTTGAAATGATTAATAGAAACCACGCTGTCCATCTGGAAGTGTGAGGTCACAGCCCACGGAAGTGTTTCAGAGAGCAGTGGGGGTAGGAGCCAATGGCTGGTGCCCTGGGGCTAAGTGCACTGCTGTGGACATGCCATTGAGGACAGCTGGCCCCAGAGCTCGGAACAAAGCCTATGGAAGTTGCCCTCAGACCCTTGGGTGAGGTTTTGGGTGTCAAGTGGATTACCACAGTGCACGACATATTGCCTTCCTTGCAAAACTACTTGTGGTAAGTTACATTGGAAAGGCTTTGAATTTCTATCAGGGTAACTTGCAATCTCTGAGATAGCATCCAGGAGTATATATCTTGATAAGGTTCTCTAGATAATTCTGAGGCACACTATTAGATAATAAAGTCCATTGTGGAACAAATGGGTCAGTCTTGTGCTTCGGCCATGCTCAGGAGCCAGGTCAACAGAGAGAATATCCTGCAGTGCTGGCTATGGGGGCAGGTGCCTCAGGCGCACAGACTGTCAGGATTCAGCTGAGGCCACACACGACACCAACAGGGCCCAGGGACCGGTGCGTGTGCAGATCTAGCTGTCTGGTGTTACGCTTTTCTCCTTTGAAGTCTTCATCAGGTCATCCGCTCCCTTGCTCCTGGAATGGGACAATGCGGAGTCAGTGCCAAGAGCAGGCATTTGCCCTCCGAGATCAGAATTAGGAATAATTACCATTGCCGTCAGCAATGGAGGGAGAATGAGAAAATGCAACCTCAGAGACAAGGAGGCTCTGCTCAAAGCTGAGTGCTGCTCACAGTCTGGAGCAGGGAAGAGAGCAATCCACCCGCACTCCCACCTGGGAAGTCCCCAGAGCAGCTGGCTCATGTCGGAGACACCGCTGTCTTCACAGCACACAAATGGAACCGTCATTTCACAAAGAGGTTGGAGACAGAGTAATTCCAGTGGCGATTTGACTCAACTACCCAGCTAACTGAGGCAGAACAATCAAACTTATCCCCCTCCCCCGCACCCCCTGCCGGTCATGCCACTAAAATAGAACATTTTCAGCAACTTGGTGAAGCAAATCAGAGCAGTGAGTTCCATACTTTGGCTTTTCAAAATGACTAGCTGCAATCGTGATAGTTATTTCTACCGGATCACTATGAGATCATTTTGGCCAAAACTCTTAATTCACACTTGGGGAAAATGAGGCACAGAAAGGGAAGAGGCTCGACGGGGATCACACAGCCAGTGGTGGTCTCATGTCAAAATCACCTGTGCCCCGTGGTTTCCTGAAGAAGCTGACTACTTACAAGTCTCATGGCAGCATCTCAGTGGCCGCAGTGGCCCAGCCTCAGAGCCAAGGTATTGCAAAGAAGAACCAGAGACCTCAGAGCAAACCCTGCCTTTCCTAGAAGCAGGGAGACAAGGGCCTGTGACACAGCTGTCTGGACGTGATTTACTGAGAAAAGTCACACTGAATCTATAGAAAATATCAGATGTATTTTAGCTATTATCATTGTGTTCCATAATTTTGTAAAAACTACTATTCGTGGAACTACATACATTACATGCTTTTTCTTTACACACCAGCAAGTTAGGAATTCTTGCCCCGACTTTGTGGTGGAGGCATTGGGTTCCTAGAGGTGAAGTGACTTGCTGTGACCATTAGATTGTCACGTGTAGGGGTTGGGATTCAAACCCAGGGCCATGTGGATGCATGGCCCCCAAGTGTCCCAGGCCCGCCATGCTGCTTCTGGCATCCAGGCAGGTACATGCTAAAAGGTCATGGGCAAAGAAGTATAATACTGGGAGAAATTTCAGGATCTGGATAACTTTACTTCTTCAGAAAGTAGTAACTGGCTGGAAATAAATGGAGAGTGAAAAATACAGATAGCTTGAAGATCTTTTGTACAACAATAGATTGCCTCGTAATTTTGCTGGGAAGAATGTTCATTCGTTTCTCAGACTTTAGCTGAGAACTTACTGTACATCAGCCACAGTACTAGATCTTGCGGAAGTCAAAGTGGGATTGTTCCCGAGCTCCGCTTTCCAAGAGCTCAAAACCAGATAGGTAAGACATATATAATTTTCCTCCAAGTTTCATAATACATCTTTTCTCATTGCCATGTGACTTGCTGCTTCTAGTGGAAGCTGTGAAGTCCTTACTTCATTGACTTTGGACTTGGCCAGTAGGATGTAGGAGACATAAAATACATCATGTCTAAGCCAAAACTTTAACTTTCCTTCTTGCCTTCTTTCCTGCCAATGGTACATCCCAGAGAGATGCTGCTTCATCAGACCGGGGCCCAGAGTGGGAGGACATAAGTAGATGGCTCTCCATCCCGTGGAGCCGCAACACAAAGCAGAGCCAACCAGCAGCCTACATATAACAAGAGTGAAAAGTCAAACATTGATATGCATCCCTGAGACTTTGGGGCTGTTTGTTACAAAAGCAAAGCTGACTAACAGAGAGGACATGAAAATTATCCAAACCAATTCTAATACAAGGTAGAAGCTGAAGACTTCTAAGAGAAATGCAAACCATTTTTCAGGTATATGGAAACAGATTGCTTTTGTTAATAACAATCAGAAAGGCCCTGCAGCGATGACAGTATGGGAGGTGGACACAATACAGTAGCACTTGAACGTGGAAATAAGATGGGACAGATTCTGGAGCAGGAGGTTGGAGGGGCGCAGTCTGGCGGGACTGTCTGAGAAAAGCCTGTGTCTTCTCTGCTACCTTGCAAATCCTTCAGGATGGTTCTCATTTTGATGAACTAGTGTCCATGTGTAGGATTTTAGAAACCATGGTCACAATAGATTAACTTCTCCCCCTCAATGCAGTGTTCTCGTGAACAAAGTGCATGATGTGGTGTCCATTTGATGATGATCCAGAGGCCTTCCCTAGGTTAGAAGTGAGGGAAAAGGAAGACACCAGACATCGGAGCTGGGTGTATGGCTGTTCTTCAGATTAAAGGGCTTTGTGATTTTGGATTATGTCCCCCTCTAACCTGGCTTCAATTTCCCTCCCCATATACTGAGAGGATAGAGTGAGAATCTCCGAGGACACATTCAATTCTGAAAACTCTGAGCTGCTAAGGATTCATTTTCATGAATGTTAAATTCGATTCCAGCTGCCAATTAAGTGTCATGTCACACATGCATAGAAGGTTGCCGTGATGACCCAGACAATGAAAAACATCAGCTTCGTCTATGATAAAGGTCTCCCAGTTAATTGCCAGTCTCCTCACTCCCCTGGGTCTTATTCTTTCACATCGATGTTAACCTTTAATTTTCCTGTGTCATTTCTTAAAAACTGTATGTTTTCTTTGGGGAGCTTTTATTTCTCCCTCCCTCTAAATCTTAACTGCTTAAAAACAAATGCTGAATTCCATATTCAATATCTTCCATTTCTGTCCTCCTTATTTCTTCCTCTAATTCTGAAAAAAACCTTAAGTTTCTCACTCTGTGACAGTTTCTGAGCTGTTCAAGCTGAAAACCTGAGTTATTCCTGACTTTTATCTCAAACATTAAAACTACTCCTTCCAAAGATTCTGTTAACCCCATGCTCAAAATATATCCAAAGTTCGAGCTCTTCTCCCAGCTCCAACACTATCACTGTATTCTCTCTTATAGTAGTTGCTGTAGCCAGACTAGCATCCTTGCTCTTTCCCTGGTCCCTGCATGCTGCTCTCCACACAGCTGTCAAGGTGATACTTTACAAAGTCAGTCTCCTATAGCACCCATGAAAGTGGGCTGCTCAGCTCTCCTGCTGCTGCGTAGATAACCAATGACCACAGCTATTGTCCCTCTGGATCCACTACCACATTTGTGCCAAAGCTACGATTCTCGATCCTGGTCAATGATCAATCATGGTTAAGGTACTAATGCAAGCCCATTTCTGCAGGTTGTAGAGCCCTACCCATTGGTGGTCTTGGCTCAAGGACAACCATTGCTTTGGCCAAACATTTCTTGGAACTTAGAACAGGCCAGGGATCTTTCTATCCAATTCTCCTTCCTTCTCCCTCTTTTGTACAGAGGTCAGACACACATTGAGGTCTGAGGGCTCTCCTCACTTACCCCAGCACTCACAGGCATTTCCATCAATGCATTTCTAAATGAATTCCAAATAGAATTAATTCAAACAAATCCATTCTCAGACATATCATAATCAAACTGCTGAAAAATTGAGACAAAGAAAAAAATTTTGAAAGCAGCCAGAGAAAAAAGACATGCTACTTTAAGGAGAACAATTATATGAACAACTAGAGATTTCTCATCTGAAACCTCAGAGGCCAGAAGGACATGGGCAATGTTTTTAAAGGGCTGAAAGAAAAGAATTGTCAACCTAGAACTCTGTAGCCAGTGAAAATATCCTTCAGGAATAAAGGTGAAATAAAGACATACTCAGATGAAAGAAAACTGAGAGAGAATTTGTCACCAGCTATCTCTCTAAAAAAAAAAGAAAAATGCTAATGAATGTTCTTTAAATGAAAGGAAAATGATACTAGAGGAAAACTTAGAATATTTAGAATGAAGCAAAAGCAATACAAATAGTAAAATTATTCGCAAATATAATTGATTATTCTTTTCCTCTTAAGATCTTTAAAATACATATAACAGTTGAATGCAAAAATTATAACATTGCCTCATGGGATTTTTTTCAATGTTTTTGGATATAATGCATATAAAAAATGAAAACAAAACAGGAAAGGGAGAGTGTGAAATAACCTGCAAGGTGGTAAGACTTCAACATTCCACTTGAAATGGTAAAATCCTAATTCTAAGTAGAGTGTAAAATGTTAAATATGCATATAGGAATCCTTTGGACAATCACTAAAAAACAATAAAGGAGATATAGCCAAAACCTCAATAGGTGGATTAAAATTATTTAAATAATCCAAAATAAGGTAGGCAAAAGAAAAGGGAATAAAAGAGGTAACAAATAATAAATAATAAAATGGTAGACTTAGACTTGACTCTGATAAAACCAATAATTGTGTTAAATGCAAATAATTTGGATATGATAGTGAAAAGACGGAGATTGTCAAAGTGGATAATACAAAAAAGTAAGGCCCAACTACATGCTGCCTACAAGCAACTCACTATACATACAATGATATAGGTAAGTTAAAAGTAAAAGAATGAAAAAGAAAGATACACCATGAAAACACAATTGGAAGAAAGATATAGTGACTAAATTAATATCAAACAAATCAGACTTAAAAGCAAAGAAAATTACCAGGTAAAAAGAGAGACATGTATAGTGATAAAAGGGTCAATCTGCCGAAAGACATTACATGCTTAAATACGCATATACCTAACAACAGAGCTTTAAAATATATGAAACAGAAACTGATAGAGTGAATAAGACTGAAAAAGGAACATCAATGGAGAAAACAAAGGGAACCATAAGCTCATTCTCTGAAAATAATAGCATTGATATACCTCTAACCAACCAAAAAAGAAAGAAAACACAAATTCCTAGTATCAGAAACAACAATAAAACAAAGGATATTACTACAGACTCTATAAACATTAATAAAATCATAGGGGATTACTATGACAAATTCTATATGCAGAAATTTGACAACTGAGATGAAATGGACCAATTCCTTCTAAGCCACAAACCATAAAAGGTCAACCACAAAAAAGTGGGCACCAGAATCGTTCTATATCAATTTAAAAATTGACTTTATTATTAGAAGCCCCCCCCAAAAAATTCAAGCTAGATGGTTTTACCGGCAAATTCTACCAGACACTTAAAGAAAGGATAAAAAGTTTTCTTCAATTGTTTTCAGAAAATAGAAGAGGAAGGAACACTTCCCAATTTATTTTATGAGTCTAGTATTACCCTGATACCAAAAACAGACAAAAGAAAGAAAACTATAGAACAATATCCTTCATGAATATAGAAGCAAAAATCCTCAAAAACATTCTAGTAAGTCAAATCCAGAAACATGTACAAATTATAACACACTCTGACTGCGTCTACCATTTAATATGGTAAAGAAAAAAAGCTACGTGAATACATCAATTTATACAGAATATAAAATTTGACAAAATTTGATATCTAGTCATTATAAAAAGCAAAAAAAAATTTCTCAGCAAACAAGTACTAGAATGGAATTTCCTTAATCTGAAAAAGAGACTCTACAAAAATGCCTACAGCCAACAACATACTTAATAGTGAAAGATTTCATTCTTTCCCATAGATGAGGAACAAGGCAAGGAAGTCTGCTCACCACTTTGATTCAACAACAAACATTATGGGAGTCTAGCCAGTGCAATAAAGCAAGAAAAGCAATAAAAGGCATACAGCATGGAAGGGAAGGACATATTTTTTTTCAGACAATCCAATTCAATCTATAAAAATGCCTATACTTATTACTCAAAATTGCAAAGGCAGTAATGGAGAAAGGACAGTCCATGGTTTTGGAAACACTGAACACACATATGCAAAAAAAAAAAAAAAAAAGAGCTTTGACATAAGCCTCACCCCTTATACAAAAATTAACTCTAACTGGATCAAAGATCTAAATGTAAAACATAAAATTATAATACCATAAAACCATTAGAAGAAATCTTAAAAGAAATTCTTATGACATTAGGTATGATCAAAAAATCATAATCCACAAAAGAGTACTAAATTTGATTTCATAAATATAAAAAAGTTATCTGGGAATGACTGTGTTAAAAGAATGAAAAGACAAATATCTGACTGAGAGAAATATTTGGAAATGACATAACCAATAAAGGACTTGTATTCAGAATAGATAGTGACTTCTCAAAGCTCAACAGTAAGAAAATAAACAATCCAATTTTAAAAAGAGCAAAAGGCTTCAGCAGTCACTTCTCCAAAAACAACATGCCAATGGCAAATAAGCACAATTTTCAATATCATTAACCATTTGGAAGATGCAAATTAAAACTGTAAGGAGACATGACTACACTTTAAAATTGGAAAATACAGAGCAGCTACAACTCTTCTACCCTGCTAATGGGAATGAAAATGGTCCAGCCATTTAGAGGACACTTGGGCAATTTCTTATGAAGTTTTACATGCACTTACCTCTGACCCAGCAATCTCACTTCAAAGTATTAATCCTGGAGAAACGAAAATTTATAGTCACACAAAAACCTATATATCAATGTTTGTGAAGGTCCATTCATAATTGCCAAAAACAAAAACTGGAAACCACTCCAATGTCCTTCAGTGGGTAACTGTATAAACAAGCTAGTACATCCATCCATATAATGGGATACCACTCAACAATTTAAAATGACTGAAATCTTGATACATACAACAGCATAGATGTATCTCAAAGGCATTATGCTGAGTGAAAAAAAAAAGCCAGTCTCAAAAGATTATGCAATAATAAAGCTCAATATGCATTTATTATTAGAAAACCTCTTTGCAAACAAGGAATAGAAGGGAATTTTCTTAATGTAATGAACTACATCTACCCAACATATATAGCAAATATCATTCTTCATGGTAAACCAATAGAAGTAGTTCCTTTAAAATTATGAACAAGACAAGAACACTCACCCCATAGTCCTGTGAGTCCTAGCCAGCTGAGTAAAGAAAAATTTAGCATAGAGAAAGAAAAGGAAGACCCTAATGTATCTACAAATTGAAAGAGTTTAGTGAAATGATCACATATGAGATCGATATTTTTAAAATTGCATTTTCATATTCAAGCAAAAAAATAAAGGTTCCATTTATTTACAATAACATTCAAAACATATGGTACATATAACAGTTCTGTTAAAGGATGTGCAACACCTATATTAAAATATTAACACTTCACTGAATTTTTTTAAAAGACCCAAGTAAATAGATAGATACACCATGATTAGCAACACAAAGCCTTGATATTAAGATCAAGATGTTAAATCTTCTCAAACTGGTCTGTGGATTCAATGCAATTCCAATCTAACTTCCAAAAGGTTGTTTTACAATTTGATAACCTGATGCTAAAATCTGTGTCAAAGTACAAAGGCTTAAGAACATCCCAGACACTCTTGAGGAAGAAGTCGGGTGGCAGATTCCCAGCTCTATAGTACTAACGAAGTTAATGTAATTAAGACTATGTGGTAGTGGAGCAAAGATGGGTAAATCGTTCAGTGTAACAAGGGAGAGAGTTCAGATAGGGATCCAAATGTTGGAACTTGGAATTTGATAGAGATGGCATTTTTGGATAACTGGGGGGAAAATGACTAACACATGAGTGGTCTCGATCACTTGGTTATTTATAGGGAGAAAAATACATCTCTACTTTACACAAATTCCACATGCATTAAAAACTGAAATGTAAGGGAAAAGAAAAAAAATCATAGATATTTGGGTACTTTTATAATGCCTAAATGGGGAAGAATTTTATTACCCCCTTTTTTTTTTAAGAGATGGTGTCTTACTCTGTGGCCCAGCTTGGAGTGCAGTGGTGCAATCACAGCTCACTATAACATCAAACTCCTCGTCTCCCAGCAGAGAGAGAGCCCAAGGGAAGCTGTACCTCCTTTTCAAACTCGGCCTCCGAAGCCATGCAACAGCATTTCCTGCCAGTGTCTCTTCATCAAGGCAGTGACAAAGAGGAGAGACACAAACTGACTCCATCCTTTGATGGGGGAATATGAAGTTTCTGGAAGAACATGTACAACTGGAAATGTTATAGCCATTTTTGGAACATGCAATCTGCTACCGGGTACTCTGTGGTCCACCAGCCGACCGGCTAGGATGCCAGTGGAAGCCACGAAAGAGGTTAGCAAGAATCGAAGTTGGAGACAGATGCAGAACCCCCTTACGCGTAGGCTAAGGTACTTAGGTTCGGTAGAGAAATTAAAGGGAATCACAGCGAACTCAAAATTCAAAGGGTGACAAGGAAAAAATACCATTGAGAGGAGGTGACCTTTACCAATACGAGAAGGATGAATATCGGGTGAGAGAAGCTGGTGGAAGGAACATCGTGATGGCCTTGTGCAGCCAGGCAGATGTAGGAGGACCTAGGGGTGGCTATAGGAATTGTGAGAAAAGAAATGAGTATAGAATGTATAGAGGAGAAAGATGAGGATAGGGAGCTTGTATGTGGGATGTCTGTGAGTAACCAGCAGTTGCCAAAAGGCCACAGGACTCAGGGTGGCATCTTCATCTCTAAACAGGATCATCAGTAGGAAGAATTCCTAAAACACCAGACTGCCGGTTCTCCAAACCATCTCACCAAGCAGCCAGGCTCCACTGCACTGCAGGCAAAATGTGATGTCCTGTCAGAAGGGAAACTGAATAATTTAGAGTGATATCGTCCATAAATATTTAATAATATGAAAAAATGCTCGCGAGACAATGTTAAGTAAAAAAAGAGGCAGATTGCAAAATAGTATAACGTGCACAGAAAGAAGGAAAAGAAGATGTTCACTAAAATATTAACAGGATTTATCTCTAGGTGGGGAAATCACCCTTTACATTTTCTTATGTTTACTTTTTTGGTAGGTCTCAATTTCTATGACAAAAAATAACTAACTTTTTAATAAGTAAAAGATAGTAATTGTTACATATTGTTTTTAAAAGAATCCAGCCTTAGTTTTAAACAAAACCACAGAGAGCATGTTCGAATGAGATTTATTCAATCAACCATATACTATAAAATTTTATGTCCTCTGTTAGGAGCTTTGCTTAACTAAAGCTGTTTTTTGTTACCTATTAAAATAAGCAGTCACTCTCAAAGTGTCACCCTCTTCCTAAATTCAGGGATGGCAAAATTATTCTCATAATAAAACTAGCATGTTGTTTCTCTTTGTCACCAAGCTGGCATTTGCACTGATGGTCCAAATGTGACACGGGGTAAAACTGCTGGTTCCTTCACGTGAATCAGGGATTGGCACCAAACCGTCCTAGCAGTTATCGGAATTACTGCCACACACTTACAGCAAAGGGGGGCGGGGGGCGGTAGTTTTGCTTAAGCATGTCCGTGATAAAGCAGTGCAAGACATGAATCTTCACTCTAGAGGACACATTTTGTTAATATTCTATATTGCAAAATGGTGAATATACTTCTGACTGCCCAAATACTTGCTTGAGAAAGCAAATCCGTGGTCATTTGAGTTACAAGTTGAACTAGCTGCTTTTTTTCGTGGATTACCACGAAATGAGCAATTGACAAACTACAGTTATTAAACTTGGATATGTGGCAGACATTTTTTAAAAAAATAAGCAACGTGATTAAATAATTAATAATTTAATAATATTTAATAATTTAATAATATTTATTGCTAAGGACAAAATTTGAACTTTTAAGAAAAAAGATAGACCTTTTCAAATCTTGTACCTTCTACCACGAGCTTGACTGCTCTCCAATGATTAAAGACTTTTCTTGATGAGATGGTTAGTGATTTGTTTTTAACTATTGCATAATAAAATGAGTCCACATTTGGAAGTTCAGCATAACTCAATTAGGCAATATTTTCCAACCAATCAATGCAAGATGTTATTAAGATCGTGCATGGGAAAGATATCTATTCAAACTACAAGATAGAAGTGTGACAGGATACAAGCTCATCAATATGGTTTCTGATTCTATATGACAACTAACCTTTGAGAAGCTACCACTTACTAAATTTGGTGTAATAGAAAAGAAAAACATCCAGAATTACCTGAAAAGGCTACTAAAATATTCCTTTTTCCACCTCCATTATCTGTGTAAGACCTGATTTCCATCTTATGCTTCAGCCAAAGCAGCGTATCCCAACAGCTTGCATGCAGAAGGCAGACTGGGAATGTAGCTGTCTTCATCGAGCCAGATGTTAAAGAGATTTGCAAAAATGAAACACAATGCTGCTTCTCAAAACTTATTTTCATTGAAAGAAACTATAACTTTTTGGTTTAGAAATTTGGTTGTTTTTCATTAAAATGTTACTTCCTTAGCATGCAATGGGATTGTTACTGATAATTTTAAAGAATTAGTGAATATTTTAAAAATTACCAGTTTTAATTTCCATGACAGTAAATGTCAATGTGTGCAATCCACATAAACATTGCTCTTTGGGCTCCTTGATAATTTTTGAGCAAAAAGGGGTGCTGAGACCAAAATATTTGGGAGCCTAAACATTACAGAGAAACAAGTAACAGATACATGGGCGAAAATTCCCTTCTTCCTGGATGTCTTTGTATCAGGACCTTATACCTAAAGGTGCAATAGCCATCTTGAACAGCAGATGAAATCGCTGAGGTGCACAGCAGAACTGGGGCAAAAGAGGGCCCTTGCTGATATCACTGAGCAGCTGAGTCAATCAACTGTATTTACTCAGCTTTGAGTGTCTCATTCTATGAGATGGTGAGAATGTTCTGATTGTTCAAACCACTCCTAGGTTATTCTGTTATTGGAGCCAAAGGCATCCTAACGGCTACACAAGCCATGCCATATTGCAGGAGGAAGGACCAGACATTTATCCAGCTGTGCCATACTGTGCTATGTGATCTGATGTGTTTTATTCCCTGCAACCCTCACAACCAACTTCCTGAAAGGGGCTCTATTGTTCTCATTTAACAGATTTGGCAACTGAGGCACAGGATGTGTGTATTAATTATCCAGAGTCACACAGATAAAGTTGCAATCAATACTCAAACCATGATGGCTTTGACTTCAAAGTCTGTTCCCTTTCTATGGTAACCTTCTCTAGGTTTGATAGCCCACGTGGGTATTTCCAATCATACCAAATATAAACATTGCAGAGTCCTTTCCAAACACCACCGTAATCTTTCAAATTGAATAATCAAATAAAATTGAGCTTTGTTTGTTTTTAATTCTCAATTTTACTTCCTAATTACCCAGGAAGTAAAGTTTATTTCTTGCTGTACTTGCAGAATTGTTTTCATGTTTCATACAACTTTTTTCACTTTGTTTTGTAATTATATCTTGCTCTGTTTGTATTCCCAGTGGACTGCCAATTCCAGCACATGGCTTGACTTGACTTACGGTGGGGGTTTTGTATCAGTAAGTCCAGTGCTGATAACTTCACAGAGCGTTGGTGTGAGCCAGCACTTGATGCATGTTGCCACCCTTCCTGACAGTAGCTCTGGAATGTGGGCATTGCCATGCCCATTTCATAGGTGAAGAACTGAGGTTCAGGAAGGCCACCCTATCCAAGGACACACGGATAGTTCACGTCTGAACCGGGATTCAGGGACATTCCCTTTTGGCAACATTAAGGAGCAAAAGGTGAAAAGTTCTTAAACCATCTCCCACTTAATATCTCTAATGATAAGAAAGTCATTTTTTACTGAAGTATCCATTCTCTTACAAACAAGTCTAATAATTATAAAGTTTTTCCTTAGGAAGATTTGCATTTCCACCCAAAATCCTATGATGATGAGAATCCAGATACTCAGATTCCAGTGACTACAAAGTGAGCCCTGCAGAAACAGAGCAGACGAGGTAAAAGAGTATACCAAAATTTGTTTATCCATTCGTATTTTCCTGATAAAAACATTTGGATCATTTTCGGTTTTGACTACAATGAATAAAGCTGCTTTGAAAATTCTGGTATGTAACTTTTTGTGGACATATGTTGTCATTTCTCTCCCATAAACCCCTAGGAACAGAGTGGTTGGTTCATAGAATAGGTAAATGTTTAACATTCAGTGAAACCACTAAAGAGTTTTCAAAAACGGTTGTACCCGTTTACCTTACCCCCCAAAGTGTTATGAGATCCAGTTGCTACACGTTCTCACCAATATTTGAAATTGTCAGTATTTTTAAATGTAGTCATTGTAGGGGTGCGTAGTGATATCCTATTGTGTGTTTAATGCATGTTTTTTGGATGACTAATATTTTCCGACACATTTTAATATCCTTTTTGTTCTGTCTTCTTCTGTGAAATATATATTTGTCTCTTGCCCCATTTCCATGGGTTGTAATCTTTTTATTTTAATAGATGGAAGTTCTTTATATATGTTCTGAATAAAAGTCTGTTTCCAGAGATATGTATTAGACATGCTTTTTTCTCAGGCTATGGCTTGTCTTTTTATTTTATTTACTGGGATCTTTCGGTGTCTTGGAAGTAATTAATTTTGATAAAGTCAAATTGGTAATTTTATTCTATTTTGTTTAGTGCTTTTTGGGTTCTGAGAAATAAGGTCACAAACTTGTTCTTTAGTTTTCTTCTAGAATATTTACAGTTTTATTAATACCTTTCATTTAGTTCTATCGTCCATCTCAAAATATTTTTGTATGTAGTATGAAGCATCATTTGTTGAAAAGACTTTCCTTTTCCCATTATATTGCATGGTGATTTTGCCAAAAATTAATTGATCATATGTTTGTGGGTCTATTTCTGATTTTCCATTCATTTTTATTGATGTGTTTTTCTGCTTTTACTTCAATACGATACTATTTGGAATATCATAGCTTAGAAAGACTTGAAATCAAATAGTATAAGTTTTCTACCTTCATTATTTTCTTTACAGATCTTTTCTATTTCTTCATAAATTTTAGAAACACCTTGTCAATTTTTAAAATAAAATCTTCAGGCATTTTAATTGGGATTTTATTAAATTTAAGATCTAGTCTTGAAAAGAATTGCCACCTTAACAGGTTTTTTTCCATCAACAAAGTAAATTTCTCCCTTTTTTGTGTTCTTTGAAAAATGTCTTTCAGCAATGTTTGTTAATTTCAACAGTAGAGGTATTGCACGTCATTGGAAAATATATTTTGTGATTTTGATGCTCTTATAAATGATGATTTTAAAATTTCATTTTCTAAGTATTTGTTTCTGATATATAGAAATCCAAATAATTTTTGTATTTTGACCTTGTATCCTGCAACCTTGCTAAATTCACTTATTAATTCAAGTATTTTAGGTTTAGATTTTGGTTTTATATTTCCTAAGATTACTTAAGTGAACAATCAAGTCATCTATGGATAAAGAGAATTTCACTTCTTTTGTTCTAATCTTAGTGTCAATTTTTAATTTTCCTGGCCTAGCACCTGCCTACAGTATAATGTTGAAAAGAAGTACTAAAAGTGGACATCCTTTCTGTGTCTCCAATCTTTATAGGAAACCAGTCAATAGTTTCTCATTAATTGTGAATTGTTTGTAAGATTTTTATAGACGCCCTTTATCAGATTGAGAAAGTTTTCTTATATTTCTAGTTTGTTGAGAGATTTTTTTAAAAATTGTAATCACGAGTATCTGTTGAGTTTAGTTTGATCCTTTTGTCTACATATATTGAGATGATCAAATAAAATTTCACTTTTAGTCTGTGAATATGGTAGATTTCATTAATTGAGTTTCAAAGGTTAAACCAACTTTGCATTCTTAAGTTTAATCACACTTGCTGATGTCACATTTTTTTATATATATTGCTATATTTTATTTGCAAAAAAAGTGTTACTATTTGTGCATCTATGTTCATGAAAGCTATTGACATTTTATTGGTAACATATTTGTGTGGTTTCTTTATCAGAGAAATTCTGACCTAATAAAATGAATTTGGAAACGTTTTCTTATGTATTTTCTGAAAGAGTGTGTGTATAGTTCCTATTAATTGTTAATTGAATCTTGGTAAAATTCACATGTGAAGCAATACGGACCTGGAACTTTCGGTGCAGGAAATTTTGAAAATCTTAATTCATTCCTTCTTTTGTAAACATTAGTAGCTTGTGTCTTTTAAAAAATTTATCCTTTTCATCTAAGTTGTCAAATTTATTATAATAAAGTTATTCATTATATTTCCTTATTATCTGCTTGATATCTGTAGGTCTGCAGGATCTTTAATAATGTCTTATCTTTTATTTCTAATATCGGTAATTTCCCCTCTCACATGTGCACGCCATTCTCTGCCCCTCTTTCTCCCTCTCTCTCCTTCTCTTTCTTTTCTTTATCAGTCAGGCTAGAGACAGTTTTTTAAAACATCAGCTTTTGGTTACAATGAATTTTACTGTTTTCTATTTTCCATTTAAGTGATTTCCCTTTTTATCATTAGTTTTTACTTCTTCTTACTTCGGGTTTAATTTCTCTTTTCATTATAATTTCTTAAGGTGGAAGTTAAGATCCTTGGTTTTATAACTTTTTTCTAATATATAAAAATTTGGCTCTAAAAATTTTCCTCTAAGCACTTTTATAGCTGAATCTCATTTATTTTCATAGAACTTTTTAATTTATTTCCTCTTTTTATTTTTAATCCATATCTTCATATTTGAAGAGATGTATCTATAAATAGCATATGGTTCTTGCTTTGTATCCGTTTTGGGAATGACTGCCGTATTTGTCATGTTCAGGGCATTTATATGTAATGTAATTATCAATATGGTTACACTGAAATATTCTATCTTGCTATTTGTTTTCTATTTGTCCCATCTGTTCTTTGCTTCTCTTTTTTTCCCCCCTTGCTTTCTTTCAAACTGAGTATTTATTATGGTTCCATTTTTCTGAGGTTAAACCTTCTGGCTTTCTTTATTTTATTGGTTTTTTATTTTAATTGTTGCATGAATTTATCCCATTCTATTTTTAAACATTATATCGCTTAAAATATGAAGTAAGCACCTTAAAATAGAATGCTTCCAATTCCCTCCCACATATTTAAAAAAATTTTTTTGAGGTAGAATCTCTCTCTGTTGCCCGAACTAGAGTGCAGTGGCATCATCATAGCTCACCACAACCTCCCTCAAGCTCCTTCCCACCTCAGGCTCCTGAGTAGCTGGGACTAGAACCCCGCACCACCATGACCAGCTAATTTTTCTTTTTTTTTTTTTTTGTACAAAAGAGGTTTCGCTATTTTGCTCGGGCTGGTCTTGAACTCCTGGCCTCAAGCCATCCTCCTGCCGTGGCCTCCCAAAGTGCTGGGATTACAGGCATGAGTTACTGTGCCCAGCCCCCTCTCACATCTTTCATGCTACTTTTATCATATATGGTTCCCTTCTGTGTCATAAATGTCACCATGTGTATGCGTGTATGTACCTTTAGTGATACAAATATTTTTTCAAGATATTAAAAATTAAAAATAACATCAGTTTTATTTAGATACATGTATGATATTCTTGGCAGTCATCCTTCCTTTATGTGAATCAGAATTTTCACCTGATACTATTTTTCTTCTTTTTGAAGAACTTTCTATAGTACTTCTTATTATATGAGTTAGCTGGTGATGGATTTCTCACATTTTTTAAATATGAAAATATCTTAATTACATCATCACATTTGAAGGGTATTTTTGCTGATGGAATTCTTAGTTGACAACTGTTTTTCCAGCATTTTAAAGATGTCATTCCATTGACTCCTGACCTCCACCATATTTAATGAAAAGTTTCTGCCATAATGATTATGTTTATTCCACTGCATATAGTATATATTTTTCTCTGGCTACTTGTAAGATTTTCTCTTTATTTATTGTTTGCATTAGTTTGGCTATGATGGCTCTATAATGCTA
>RJWJ010016644.1:0-34138 GCA_004363605.1 Indri indri
GTTTTTGTTGGACCACTTTCAACAATGGTTGGTGCTGGCACAAATCTGGGCACAGCAAAGAATGGCAGGAAATAACATAATCCTGTATTTGCATAGAATACACTAGTTCTAAAATATCACATGAAATCTGAGGAAAACAATCTAACCTCTTCTGGGTAAGTATATTACAATGGCTTGTATTTAGGAAATTTAAACATTAGGGAAATATTTGTTTATTAGAAAGATATATACTTACAGTTATCAGATAGATATATCAAAAAAGTAGTGCACCCCAGAGAGAGTTTATAAACATAGTATTCTCAAATACTAGAATCTTTGACTATATGGTAATTCCTACCTTGGTGCTTTCATTAGAACACTTAAAGGAAAAAAAGAAAATCCAGTCCCTGAAAAAGTAGGCATATGCTTTCACTACAGCAAGATAAAAGTTAAGACAATGGAATTATTTCATAAGACCTATAATAACTAAAATTTCACAATTTACTTTATCTATTACCCCAAATATTAAATGTCTGTCCTTTATTGTGAGTTACTCTTCCTTTCTAACACTGCAGTTCTTTTGCTGTATTTTTCTCTGGATCATCTTCAATTTTTCCCAATTTTCCCCACTAATAGTGCAGACAAAAACAAAATAAATGGAACATTCCAAAATGGTAGGAATATTCCATAAGTGTATGTTCCATTTATTTAATGCTCAAAAAACATCTTGAGTACTTAGGATATACTAGGCATTATGCCAATGCCAATCTGGAGAGAAATAGACTCTGGCTAAGGGAGCACATTCTTTATAATAAGGCTGAAAGGCCAATAAACAAAGGTTCATAGTCTGAGTATTTTAATATACTTGTATACAAAGTGCTAGGAACACAAATAAGAAAACAAACTCAGCTCTGGTCATTTGAACAAGAGTTTACAGAGAAGCTGCTAACATTTCAGCAAAGCATTAAAGATGAGTAGGGATTCTCTATATAGGGAAGAGGGAAAAAAGTCACCCAGAAAGCAAGAAAATTCACATCTTAAAGGAGAAAGGAAGCAAGTCAGAATCTACAGTTTCTGGAACATAGGGACAGACAGTCTTAAGAATTGAGTTAGGAAAGATCGGTCGGGGATTAATTGTGACATGTCTCTTATATAGTTCCTTCACAACAAGTTACATTTAGAAAACAACCTAAAAATCTTCTTGGTCAGAATCCTTTGCTCAATTCATGATTAATCTCTCCCTGAAGGGATTAAATTATTTGCTCAATATTGTGAAACAAATAAATACATTTAAATCTAAAGTTTCCAACTCAAAAGTTGATTCTTTAAGTTTCTACAGACAGTAATTAGAAAAATTAGAAAACTACCCATCTATTATTCAATATGTGTCAGTAGTATTTTCTCTAAAATATTTTAGCAATTTGTTTCATTTATACACTTACGAGCTGCTTTTGTCAACTTTTCTCTTTTTTGTTTCCCTGAATAATCAAATAGCATTAAACCCTGTTAACAATCATAATCAGTTATTATGACTAAATGAATAGGCACATGATTTTCAAATTACCTTTGAGTAACAAGTATAAATAAATACATGAAACCCATTGCTACCTCTAGTATTTTACTATCTAATTCTAGCATGGACATTTTCTTTAAAAAAAAAAAAAAAAACAATTATTGTTGAATACCTAAAAATCTAAACCTGGCCATCAGAAGTCATTACAAAAACTATTTGAAAATGATTTTTTAATATCCCATAATTACTTAAAATGCTCATAAAGACTAAAATTAAATGATATTGAATTGAGTTGATCAAACTTAATAAAAGCCATAAAATTATAACATTTCAAAAATTGAATGAAAATGTTAAACACTAATATTTTAAGAAGAACACAAAATAATACAAAGCAGCTTCTTATTTTGCTTATTACACATTTAGTTTATTATAATGATTTTTAAATAGCATGAGCCCTGAACGTGTAGGCTATTTATAAGTTTATGTTCAACTTAAAATATTAAAACTTGGCATATGTGTGAGAGTCACAGCCTAAAAACACCATAAGAAAGTACATTTTACAGTGTCAGCTCTCTAAAATTCAAACGTCTTTAAAGGCTGATTACTGTTTAATACAATTTTAAAAATTGTGTAAAATATCTTCTATTTGAGAGTAATTCATGATCTGTGTTTGTTTTTATCCTAAGTTAAATCAATAATGTAGCTATAAAAGTAGACAGTGATATAATAATTGTCCTACAACCAATATTACAATGGGAAAAATGTCACAAAAGCAATATGGTCAGTTGATTCATATCTATCCAATAACTTTTCAGAAAGTTCTGTAAATTCTGTTTCATACATGCACAAAATAATTGAGAAGTCTGTCTTACTAAAAATTTTACCAAAAATAGGTAATCATTTATGAATAATTGATTTCTGAAATTAATCATATTCATCATTGCCTATGGCTTCTTCAGATAAAGAACAATTAACCATAAATTCTGGCAGACACGCCCAACACTCAAAAACATATAAAGCATGTTAATAATTGTTTTAATGATCATTGAAATATACATTTGTATGTGTTTACTGTTTGCTTCAGTCACATCATTTCAAACTTCCAAAATTTCTAAATTGTTCCAGAATTATATCTGTATTTTCTCAGTTACTTGGATTGTAAATGCATGGTTCCACAGGATAGAGTCTATTGAAAGAAAAATAACTCTCTTTTTACACACTCAGTCAAAGACATAATTGCATCACTATTCATGCATCCAGTGTTTGATAAGCATGTGCAGTTGGTGAAATATTGGAGACTGGTAATATTTCTCTTCCTGAATCTTATGGAGAAATTGTGTTTGGTGCTCTGAAAAAAAAATAATGGAGCCCTTCTTTATAGTCAAAGTAATTATGGCATCTGGCCTGTTATGACGTTTTGAAAGTATATAAATATGTGTATATGTGTATTAATTGGAACATTTATTAAAATATTTATTACAGGGAAGATAATAAAACATTAAAGATTCAGGTAAATTTAATAGACCTATACACTTTAAAAAGATAGTCAAAATTAAATATTGAGAAATCACATTTAATTTATTTGTCCATTCAATCCCTGATAAGTGTTGCATGAAGGAGAAATGTTTGTAATTTGTAGGTTAACGTGATGGCTGAATAATGGTCCTTAACTTGTCTGAGGGAAATTAACTTTTGTCTGTCTAATATATTACATTACTTTTAATCTCTGGTTTCCAAGATTAAAAATCTACATTTTTTTCCTTATTTGTTAGTTTGATATATATGTAAGAATTTATTTAGATTGTGCCTATTCATCAACTGAGTAGAAACACAGATTTTCAATGGCTGTCAATATTTAAAATGCTGTTTTCTAATTAAGTACTGCTTAAGCGAAACAACTTTCATGTAGCTAATTCTAGGTTATACACAAATGTCTTAAAATACATTGAAGACATTGCTCATCAAGTGCAGAGAGACTTCAAAGATCTTTTCACCACACACAGTTTAAAATTTCAATGGCATATCTGAGTTTTCAATTAGCTTAGACTGTAAACATGAAATAAAGAATCTAAAACTGTCATGTTTCCCCAATTATTTATTATAATCTCCTTATTAAAACAATCTATCCTAGCCTGAAAGTCTAATTTTGCTTGATCAACTTTTCTCAGTGTCCGTGTTCATTATCATAATATGCATTTACCAGTCAATTACATATTTTCCAACTATTTATAAATATACCAACCACATAATGAGCTTTAACTCTCCTCTGTTCAAAACTCCAAACTGTTATCACAGTAATAGTGTCCGTAGCTTCTGTCAAAGAAAAAAGTTAACCTTCCTTCCTCCACTCACTTAATTTAGTCTGATGCAGACATCAGGGCTTCACAAGTATGTAAGCTTCAAAGATACATTTTTTATGTGGAAAGCTCATGTGACACTTTCTTCAAAACAAATAAAAGTTCAAAGCCACTCAGGTGCCTGGAAAGTGGTGAGGTCACCTTCAGATTCCTTTGAAATTGGCCCACCAAATGCTGCTCAGGCTACAGCACTTCAAAGGGAAAGGCTGTTTATTATTCCTCCAGTCAGGATACTTGAATTCTATCACTTTTTATATGGCTGACCTGTTTTACCAGAAAAACTTGAAAGGAGGTTAGAGACTGATGAGATAGGTGAGTGTCACCTGGACCAGAGAGCAGCTAAAAGTGACACCTCAGATTGGTCTCTTAGACCTCCTAGCAACACATGCACCCTGCACCTCTGAAGATTACAGCAGAGAAAAATGTCTAACCCAAGAAAGAAAACAGAGTTTTAGAAGGAAGAATTCAAAGACTATTAGACTGAAACTCAACTGACTCTGGAAGACAAGGCTATGGAAAGGAGATTGTGGAGGATATTAAGCTCATAAATACATTTAAAATACACTCAGTAAGAATTAGATGCATGATTGCTGAATAAATGTTATATATTATATGGCCATCATCATATTTATTACTGACTAATCCTGACTATAAATTACCCTTATCACAAATGTGAGCACATAACCAAGTCTTAATGCTACTATATGCCCTTTCTGAAGGAGTGAAAGAATAAAATGCACGGAGATGACAACATTATCTCTCAATAATAGCATGGAACCAACCCCCTTGCCAATATCAAAGTCAAAATAGTTTAGTCAAAATAAAGTATGTGATTTTTAAAAGGAAAAAAACACCCAAACTTCATTGTGTTAATATTCATTTAGAGTTATATTGAATTATTAGATTTAATATCCTCGAATTTCTGTAGGATATACTGTTCCCTATTTTACATTGCAGTAAAAGTAGATGGACCACTGTGATATATTAAAGTAGTAGTGCAAAGAAAACATCTTCAGAAGCATTTAAAAAGTCAGAAAAAAGCCATTAAAAAGTGAATAATAGATATATGCAAAAGATAAAATATTAATATTAAGCCACAATGCCATTAATTAATTGATTAATTGACTTGGTAAT
Source organism: Indri indri (assembly GCA_004363605.1). Taxonomy (NCBI): domain Eukaryota; kingdom Metazoa; phylum Chordata; class Mammalia; order Primates; family Indriidae; genus Indri; species Indri indri. The sequence continues at coordinate 4,984 of RJWJ010016644.1, forward strand.
AAATGCGTAATCTGTGATATGTATCATCTGTGTACATAGAATTAATGATAAATCAAAAAATCATTATAATACTATAGATTCTTATGCCTAATAAGTGAGATGAATATAAAAAAAGCGAATCCCATATTGGACTGAAAATAAACTTTAAAAAGCCTTAAAATTCTTATTTTTATTGAAAGCACATGCATACATACATACATACATACATATTGACATACCATGCTTAAAGAGGAATTTTGTGTATGTTCCAGAAAATCAACAAAAAAAGTCTTTATTGTATTTAGTTTCCCAAACTAAATTTTTCCACATATGTATTTGGATGTACAACTTGGAATAGCCTCCCACTTCTCTGGAAATTTATATACTAATGAGGAGGAATTAATTGAGTTTATATTCTCTTCCCATTTCAATCAAAGCATTAGTCATTAGGTTTTGATTGAGTCATGTCCCTTTTTGTAAATGCAGGTATAAGACAAGCCAAATTAATTTTATTAATTAGCCAGACACAATGAAGCCAAATAAAAGACCTTTGAAAAAAATGAATGCTTGACTTTGGATACACTATGGTATCACAAATTAAAAAATGACTAATTGTTATTTCTTTCTGAGTATATTAAGTGAAATTAAGACTTTACGTTTGGTATATGTATACACATATACTGCATAAAGGTAAGTAGTTAACTATTATAAATTATTTTCCCTGTTGTGTATATAACATGCTAATGAAAGCATACAGAAAGTAAATGTATTCTTTGAAGAAAAAGATTGACAGATGTATCTTTTAAAAAAATCCATCAATTTTAATGTAAAGTTTTATTATTTTGACTTTCTTCTCAGGTGAAATTTACCCCAAGATGTATCATATCTGTTTCTTTTTGGTGACATACATGGCACCACTGTGTCTTATGGTATTGGCTTATCTGCAAATATTTCGCAAACTGTGGTGCCGACAGGTATGTAATTTCAAATAATTTACTTGCGCTTTCTTTAGGATTGCTTAAAAACAAAATTTAAAAGTGTACTGAACCAACATAACATGTTCAGCAAAGTATTGTGTATTCTAAAACAGTAAGGATCTAGCCATGGTTACATGCCTAGGCATTTTTAGAGTGACATTTAGAGAAAGGATTTTACAACCTGCCTTAAGGACTTTAAAGTTTAAACCAAAATTTAACTTCTGTAATTAATTGACTTGATTTTTGTGTAGAAGTAACATTCATTTTGCTTTTTATGAGAAACAGCAAATAAAATTCCTTTATGGTTTTCTGAGACTATAAGTCTAGAAGGTTATATTTTTGATGAGATTTATGTAATACATTTTAACATATGGATTAAATCTCCAACTTCAAAGATCTCAGTTTTTAGAAGAGCAGAAGAATCAGGCAGAATGTAGAATTTTAAAAAGTGTTTATGACACTGATTTGAGGTTACTGCGGTTCGTTAGATAATTCTGCTATATCACGAAGGTTTGTATTCGCTCAGTTATTCATTCATCAAATATTTATCACATATATTTTGCACACATGTCTCACAAAAGCTAAAAGCTCCAGTTTTGCCATTGAGGAATTTCATAGTCTAGAGGAGGGGAATAGTCAGATGCATGGTGAAAATTACCTTAATAAATATAAGCACAGTAAATCAGAGTGAGGGGTAGTGAAGAGGTGTCTAATCGAGGGCAGGAAATATTTAAGTTGAACCTTGAGATTTGAAGGAAATCCCTCTAGCAAACATCTATAGTGGTTTGCAAAAGTACAGACAAATGATATGGCTCAGTATCCTGTACTTTGTAAACTCTATCTTAAAATGCCACAATTATTAGAGATGTATTTCTCTCCTTCTCTAAATTTATTGCCTATACTTTGAGCTTATCAGTCTTATGGAAAGCCATGCCATAGCTTTCCATAGAAAGCGTAGAATTGGTACATGTGACTGTTTTTTTAATAAAATGCACTTCTTTAATAACACTTTTAAATAGCATTATAGTGTCTCTTTTGTCTGTCTCCTCTACTCTTCTAAGGTAAAGACAGCACACTCTAACCTTCCTCTTTGTATTCCTCCAATGAACACATGATCAGAACATAACAGATGCTCAGAAAACACCGTATAAGAAATAAGGTAGTAGAAGAATATAAGACAATGCTGGGAATATTTAGATAAAGAAAAACATGCGGAATCCATTTCCCAGGTATTCATATAAAAGTTCTTAGAAAAAACTAGAATTTTAAAAATTTTATGAAGGGGAAAAAGCATTTAATGAGCATGTAAGGATAAAGACATTTTAGATTTAGATTGAGATGTTGACAGGGAATGTTCAGTGTTAACACCATCCCCTATTTTTATATTTTTATTGGTTGGTGTGCATCATATATAATAAATGCTTATATTTCTTCTCCATTATTTACAAATTGGCATACCTTTAAAACTCCTTAAGTGTTGTACATGTATCTGTCTTGCCACCATCATTTCACCAAACTTTATATGGTACCTTGCAAGACAAAAGGTTCAAAAAATATTTCTTGAATAAATGGATGACTCCCAAACCCCAAATAACTTACTTCTTCATTATTTATTAGCTTCTGGTTCTCAATTTTCTGAACTCTAAAATAAATTCAAAAAAAGTAAATTGTATTACAGGCTTAGATAATCCACATTCTTTTCATGAATTGTCCTGGTTAGTATACGCCTCATGATTCAGAAGGCTTGCAGTAAAATGCCTGGGCTGTGAAACTAAAATCATTTACAAAGCAGATTGGAATGGAAAATGCCAAGTTCAGCTGAGCTCACTGTAGCAGCCACAATAAAGTAAATTAACCCCAAATGGGTGATTATATAGAATTCTGCTTGAGCAACTCTCAATTTCCAACGGTTAGTGTCTATAAACAGAGCCTTAAGGCATTATGTGTGCCATAGGCTACATCGAGTGAGCCATCAAATGAAAGTCCTGTCCTATTTGTTTAAAGTTACAGAGATGCATGAAATCTGATATATGCTTTTGAATTAGTAAGTGTAAGATTATTAGCGAGTAAATTGTGTGTCCTTGTCTGACTTTCTCAAGAAGTTTAAGCCTCATTAAAAGAGCTAGCTAACACTTTGCAGTAATGAATTACTTAAATTCTCTCTTTTCTTGATAATGTGCCCAGAGAACTTGTTCAGTCAGAAAATTCTGCAGACTTCTCTAAAACTCCTCAAGAACTTCTTAATCTTAGCTTGCTTGGCTCTGTGTGCCTCTGTCAACATTCTTTTCAGTTCTGAACCTTCAGATAATTCAACACTTAAATTTTAATCATCATGTGTATTTATGTTAATCCATTTCACAAATATTTATTAAGCACTTACTATGTGTCAGGTAATCTGTGAAGCACTAGGTATGAACTATAATAGCTATTAGAGTCTGAAACTACATTTCAATTTTCCAAGGACTGTGAAAGACCTTCCCCTTCCTAGCTTTTATCACAATCTCTTCTGCTGCCCTTTATTTTTCCAACGCTATTGTAACAGAACTTGAGATAAATAGTATTAGGTGATGAAAAAAGTCTACTATGAGGAAATGGATAACAAATTGTAATTGCAGAGGCAGAATCAGGAAGGCAACAACTGAAGTCCACATAAAGAAATAAAGAGCACCAGTAAAGGTAACTATGCAATTAATATAAAAGACAGTATAAAATATTTTTGTAATTCTTTTCTTCTCTTATATTAATTAAAAGACAACCACATAAAATAATAATTATAAACTTATAAACATTCATTTTATAATGTATGAAGATGTAATTCAAAGGAAGGAGGAGGGAATGGAGATATATTGAAGCAAAGTTTTTATACTATTATAAGTTGTTGATATTAATCCAGGTAGATTGTTTCAATTAAGATGCTAATTGTAATCCCCAGTATAACTACTATATATATAGTTAAAGAAACAAGAGAATTAAAATGGTATGTTAGAAAATATCTATTTAACACAAAGCAGTAATGAAGAAATAGAGGAACACAATAGATGCAATATATATAGACACAAGTAGCAAAATGGCAGATGTAAATTGTATTTTCTCAGTAATTACATTAAACGTAAATCAATAAAATACTCTAATTAAAAGGCATAAATTGGCAGGATACATAAAACCAACCAATTTTTTTAAAAGACCATGATCCAAATTTACACTACCTATAAGAGACATACTTCATATTCAAATATACAAATAGATTAAATGTAAAATGATGAAAAAGATGTGCCATGTCAAAGAGTGCAATGTGGACCATCCGAGAGATGGACACGCTTGAAACTGGGACTTGGCAGGAAGGGGGGGCAAGGGCAACACACGTAACCTGAACATCTGTACCCTTATAATAACAAACAATAAAAAAAAAAAAAAAACAATTTGAAAAAAAAAAAAAAGATGTGCCATGCAAATAGTAACCAAAAGAGAGCTGAAGTGGGTATACTAAAATTAGACAAAAGAAACTTTAACAAAAAGTAGTACTATGGACAAAGATGGACATTTTATAACATTGAAAGAATCAATCCATTAGGAAGATACACAAATTATAAACATATATGCACTTAATAACTGAAACCCAAAATACACAGAGGAAACACTAATAGAACTGGAAGGATAAATGGACAATTCAACAATTGTAGTCGAAAACGTTAATATTTCACTTTCAGTGATTTATAGAAAAGCCAGGCAGAAGATCAATAAAGATACAGAGGAGTTAAACAAAATGATCAACCACTGGACTTAACAGATATCAATAGAACATGCCACCAAAAATAAAAGAATACATCTTTTAACCAAGTGCACATAGTATATTCTCCAGGCTGGATCATATGATAGGCCATACAGCACATCTCAATACTTTTTAAATAATTAAAATAATAAAAATACATTTTCCTACCACATGGAATTATATTAGAAATTAACTATAGAAAGAAATTTGAGAAATTCACAATTGTATGAGAATTAAGCATTACTCTTTTAAATAACAAATAGGTAAAAAAAGAAATCACAAGACATTTAGAAAATAGTTTTAAATCAATAAAAATGAAAATACAACATACCAAAACATATATGAAATGTAACAAAAGAAATGCTGAGACAGAAATTGATAGCTGTAAGCATCTATGTTTACGAAGAAGAAAGATTTCAAATCAATACCTAAAGTTCCACCTTAAAAAACTAGAAAAAGAAGAAGACTTAAAACCAAAGCAAATAGCAGGAAGGAAATAATAAAGATTAGAATAGAAATAAATGAGGCATAGAAAACAATTGGAAAAAATTAATAAAACTGAAAGTTAGGACTTTGAAAAGATCAGAGAAAATAGCAGACATTTTCCTAAATTAGCCAAGAAAGAAGAGAAAAGACTCAAAATACTAAAATCAGAAGTGAAAGAGGAGACATCGTTACTGACACTACAGAAATACAAATAAGAGACAATTATGAACAATTTTATGCCAACAAATTAGATAACCTAGATGAAATGAACAATTTCACAGAAAGACACAAACTACTAAAACTCACTCCAGAACAATTAGAATATCTGAAAAGACCTATCAGAAGTAAGGAGATTGAATTAGTAATCAAGAAACTTCCCAAAGAAAAAACCCAGGAGGCTTCACCATTGAATTCAACCAAACATTTATAGAAATATTAATACCAATCCTTCATAAACTTTTCCAAAAAATAGAAGAGGAGGAAATACTCCCCATCTCATACCTGGAGGCCAGAATTTCCCTGATACTAAAACCACAGACACTACAAAAAAATAAAAGTACAAACTATTGTAGTTATGAATATAGATGTGAAAGTATTCAACAAGATCTTATCAAACCGAATCCAACCATATAGAAAAAGGGTTATACGTGATGACCAAGTGTGATTTAACCCAGAATGCAAAGTGGGTTTAATATGTGAAAATCAATGAATGTAATGCATCATATTAATAGAATAAAAGGCAAAAACCACAAATCATTTCGATACATGTAGTAAAAACATTTGACAAAATACAATATTCTTTCTTGTTAAAACCGCTCTACAAACTAGCAATAAAAGGGACTTTCTAAATTTGATAGAGGGCATCTATAAAAACTTCACAATTGACATCATACTTAATGGTGAAAGACAATGCTTCCCTACTAAGATCAGGAACAAGACAAAAAATGTCTGCTATAACCATTTCCATTCAATATTGAATAGAACCGCTTCTCTACAGGGCAATTGGTCAAGAAATAATATTAATGATACTAAAAATAAAAGGCATCAAGTTTGCAAATTAAGAAGTGAACTATCTCTTCTCATAGATTACATAGTCTTGTATATAGAAAATCCTAAAGCATCCACATGCAAAAAAAAAAATACATTAGAACAAATAAACGAGTTCAGCAAGTTTTCAGGATAAAAGATTAATATTCAAAAATTAATTTCATCTCCACACACTAGCAAAGAACAATGCAAAATGAAACTAGCAAAAAATTTATTTCAAATAGCAACAAAATGTAAAATAAAAAAGCAACGAAAGGAATTAAATACTCAGGAATAAATTTAATAAAATAAATGTAGGTAACAGGAGGTTTTAACTTAGTAAAGTATATTTAGGGAAAGTCCAGATACTATAGGAAGATGGATTCCATTCAGTAGTTATAATCCCCCAAAAAGAGAATTATGGATTCACTGTATTTCTGAGGATTCTAACGTAACCATCATATATCCAAGGAAAAAATTATCCTATCTAGGGAGAAAATTATCCTATCCACAAAACAAGGTGTGTTTATTAAACGATGTGGTTCTAGTTCCTATGTAGGCAATAAAAATGATCAAAAGAAAATAGTTCTAAATTATTAAAAATGAATAGCATATTGACAAAATCAATGACATAAATATATAATGTTCTGTAATATTTTCAATCCTTATATATGAATATCAGTAGCAACCGTAACTATCAGCAACTTCAGTGAGTAAGCCGCAGTTACAGAAGGTTCTCAGGACCTTTTAAATAACTGATAGGTAAAAGAAGAAATCACAAAGAAAGTTAGAAAATAGTGTTGAATCAATGAAAATGAAAACACGACATACCAAATACATACATAAAATGCGACAAAAGAAGTGCCCGGAGCGAAATTGAGAATCCATTCAGAACTACTTCCACTCAACCATCTAGTAGTTCATTCCTCCACAATCTTGTTCTTCATCACCATTTTAGTCTTAGAAAATTTACCAGCCACGATCCTTGATTCACATGTATGCAAGTTGAGAATCCCTAATCTGAAAGCCTTAAATTTGAAATGCTCCAAAATCCAAAACTTTTTCTGTGCTGACATGATGCCACAAGTGGAAAATTTTACACCTGACCTCGTATGACACATAGCAGTAAAAAAACAGCCAAAGCTTTGGTCCATGGCCAAAATTATTAAAAAAATATTGTAGAAAATTACCTTCAGGCTATGTATATAAGGTATCCCATCCCCAAGATATCTCATTATGTATATGAAAATGTTTCAAAATAAAAATTCCAAAATTTGAAACACTTCTGGTACCGAGAATTTCAGATAAGGGATACTAAATCTGTACACAACTTGTACACTTACAACTATAAGATAGTCATTGAAAAATTAAAGGACTAAATAAACAAAAACATATTCTGTGTTCATGGACTTGAAGAATTACTCTTGTTAAAATAGAAATAATTTCAAAATTGATTTATAGATTCAATGTAATCCCTATCAAAATCCCAGATGTCTTTTTTTTTTGCACATATTGGCAAACTGATTCAAAAATTAATATGGAAATGCGAGAGACAGAGAATGCCCCAAATTATCTTATAAAAGGAAAACAAGTTGAAAAACTTACTTCCTAGTGTCAAATCTTAATATAAAGCTACAGTAATCAAGACAGTGCAGTACTTGCATGCAGATAGTCATATAGATCAATGAAATAGAATTCATTGTAACAAGTAAGTCTTTATATGTATGCTCGATTGATTTTGGATAAGGGTTCTAACATAATTCAACAGGGGAAATCATAGTTTTGACAACAAATGGTAGTAGGACAACTCTATAGCCACATGCAAAAGAATAGAGTTGGACTCCACCTGTCACCATATACAAAACTTAACTCAAAGGCTACATATTATCTGATTCTATTTGCATGCAACATCGAGAATAGGCAAAATTGCAAAGGCAAAAAGATTTGTGCTTGGCAGAGGCTGGCAGGATGGAACAATGGGGAGTGACTACTAATGGGTTTGAGCTTCATGTTGGAGTGAAGAAAATGTTCTGGAGATAGACAGTGATGCTGTGATGGTTGCACAACTCTGTGAATATTCTAAAAACCACTTATTTGTACCCCTTAAAAGGGTAAATTTTATAATATATAAATATTATATCAGTAAATCTGTTTTTAAAAAAGAAAGAAAAAAGATGAATTTTTTTAAATAACTAAAGTTAAAAGATAGACGAAATTTATTTTAGAAAATTATTTTGCTGAAACAGGGAAAGAAAAAAGGTTAAACACACAATTTAACATGTTGATGTAACGAGAGTGCATAACAGGCACTATCCTAGGGTTGTTTATGACTAAAGATTTTAAGGTCCATAGAAGCGTAGAAAATGAGAGAGTCTATTCAGTGAAACCGATGTATGAGATCCGAGAATGGACAGGGGAAACTCATTTCTATAAAGAAGAGCTAATAGAGTGTGTGGTGGAATAACGTTACAAGACAACAGATCTAGAGCTGGACAATGGACAGGAAGCATAGGTTGTGGGTGTTGGGTGAGAAGATCAGGTATTGCGGTTTTAGTCCATAAGAGCTATCTGTAGACTCTGAAAGTGGAGCTATTAATTGTGAGAATGCAGTTAAGAGAAGGGAAAAAGAAAGTTACAATCCTCATCATAAGAATTTAGAATGTAAATCTTAATTATAACAGAACAGTGCCAAGGGGGGAAAAAATGTGTCAGGAAGTTGTAGGGTTTAGCAGGAAAAAGTCACTGGATGTTGGAGCACGATCATCCTCAAATGTGTTGGGGTGAGGGACAACAGAAAGTCCCTTATTCCCTGCTGTTTCAAGTAGCGAAACATAACTAGGTTATTGTTTCATATAAGATAGTCCATGTCTACTGAGTCCGTTGCACTTTATTATGATGAAATGAGTGATGAGTCAAGGAATAGGGTTAGGGTAAACCAGACTTGTCCTTCTAGAGCAGACATTTGTTAAGTGCTAAGAAAAAGTATCATCCAAATTCTCAGACCCTTCTAGCTACCAAACTACCAACTTAACTCTCTGCACCTCCCAGTTCCAGATAAAATTCTTGATTTATTTCCACTTATCTCCTTTTTTTCACCCTCCCACTTCCACTGATTTCTCAGCCTACTTCATCTGCCTTCAAGTTTCATCACCATAGTGTAACAGCTTTCAGTAAAGACACTAATGATTTTTCTTTTCTTCTTTTCTTTTTTTAATAGACAGGGTCTTGCTTTGTTGGACAGGCTCCAGTGCAGTGGTGTAAGCATAGGTCACTGCAGCCTCAAATTCCTAGACTCAAGCAGTCCTCCTGTTTCAACCTCCCTAGTAGCTGGGACTATAGTCATGCACCACCATGCCCTGCTAATTTTTTAATTTTTGTAGAGATGGAGGTCTCATTATGTTGCCCAGGCTGGTCTCAAACTCCTGGCCTCAAGCAATCCTTCCATCTTAGCCTCCTTGAATTATGGGATTACAGTGGTGAGCTACCATGTCTGGCCTAGAGTCACCAGTGATTTCTAAAGACTATTTTCCTACAGTTTTCCTGCTCGATCTTTTGGCAACATTAAGTAATGTTGTTCATGGTTTCATTGTTCATACACTTCCTTCCCATGGCTGTCCTGTATGTCTTTCTGCTTCTCTTTTCTTTGAAGAGTTGTGCTCCTTTCCCTGGCTATTAAACGACACTTTGCTATGTCTCTTCACAACTCCATACCCTTTTGTAGGTAATCACTTTCTCAAACACTTTCTTAAAGAGATAAATTACAAATGCATACATCAGACTAGTGCTCAGAGATACGCACAATCACAATACACATAAACACACGTTTTACCTTTATTTTAAGTCTTGAAATCAGACAATAAAAGTCCTTCAACTTGCTATTTTTAAAAATTGTTTTAGCTATTCCAGGTCCTTTGCATTTTCATAAAAAATTTAAAATCAGTGCTTCAATTTCTTCAAAAAAGACTGCTGTGCTTTTAAACGGGATTGATTGCCTTGAATCTATAGATCAATTTGGGGAGAATTTTCATATTAAATCTAATCCACAGGCATGGCGAATCTCTTCATTTATTTAGATCTTCTTTAAGATCTCTCAGCAATGTTTCATAGCTTTCTGTATACATATTTTGTTCACATTTTATTAAATGTTTGCCTAAAAATGTGTTATTTTGTTATTGAAGCCTTTGTTTTATAATTTAATTTTCTATTTGTTTATTGCCAGTATATGGAAATGCAATTGATTTTTGTTTATTAATTAAGTGTCCTGCATTTTGCTAAACTCATTTATAGTTCACTTAGGTTTTTTGTAGATTCTTTAGGGTTTTTTTGTAAGCAATATCTAATTTCTTCTCAATAAAATCAATCTGTATGCATTTTATTTATTTTTCTTGTCTTCTCATACTGGCTATAAACTCCAGCACAATGTTGAGCAGAAGCAGTGAGAGAAGAATTCATTACTTTGTTCCTAATCTTGAAATGTACATCTTTCACCATTTAGTAGGCTGGGAGCTAAATGATTCTTATAGATGCCCTTTATCAGGTTGAGAAAGTTTTCTTCTATTACAACTTAACTAATAATTTTTGTCATAAATGGGTGTTGAATTTTTACACTATTTTTTTCTTTATCTGTTGAAATGATCATTTTTTCTTTTATATTGTTAACATCATAAATTATATTGATTGTTTTTGGAATGTTAAGCCAACATTGCATTGCTAGAATAAATCTAATTGAGCAAACTGTATTATCGTATTTGTGTATCACTGACTTTGATAACATATTTTTAAGGAGCTTTTTATCTTTGTTCATGAGGGCTATTTAGTTGTTGGCTTTCTTTCATTGTCATGTCTTTGATTATCAAGGTAACTGTGACCTCACAAAATTGGTTAGAAAATATTATCTTTTCTATAAATTTCATAAAGAGTCTGAACAAGATTGGTATTATTTATTCTTTGCTGTCTGATAGAATTTATTAATAAACCTATATATTATAGGTAGGCCTGGAGATTTTTTATGCCAGAACTTGTAAGTACAGTGTCAGTTTTGGTAATCTTTGATTTTTAATGTATTTGTGCATTTCGTGTAAGTTGGTGAATTTATTGATTGTTTATAATATTCTCTTCTTCCCTTTTTAATGTCTTTAGCATGTTTGTTCTTTCCTTATAACCTCATCCTGGTCAAAAAATACTTCTTAAGACAGGGTGGGTTTTAAGGTCCATCATGTACATGATATTTCCGGTTCATAACTGTGGTAATACCTCTTTCAGGCTGTCTTTTTGCATCAAAGAGGATGGATAAAGTTTATTTATAATAGTGGAATAAAAGGAGCTTGTGTGTAGGGGTGTGTGCGTGTAGGTGCACTTCCCACAGTCAGAGATCATTGACCCTCCCTGACATGGCAGAAGAAAGACCTTCCCACAAGGACAGCCTCCCAGGCTGGATCCTTCAAAGTCCTCTTGTATGATTATTACTGCTTTTATGTGACTAGGCAAGTATTCAAGGATTTACTAACTGCTATTGTGTTTAAGTTTATAAATGGAAACATTGCACCATAATGTAAAAAGATGAACTCTGTAGTCAGATAAACTTGAGTGCCAATCTTGGCTTGAAATTTATTATAAAGATATGGACTTGGATATTTTATTTAATTCTTCTCAGTGTTTTCTTGATCAAAATCTGTAAAATGGGATTTACAATCTACTTTTAGGGATACATTAGGGATTACTCAAGATTATATTAATGCATAGTTTCTGTAGCTCAGCTAATATCAATGATTCCTATTAATTTTATGTTGAGCTCCTCTAGACACTCAGTTTCTCTGGACAGCTTATCAGTGGAGAATTTCATGTGTCCTCAAAGTAAGCACAGAATTAAGTATCTTTTGTCCTTATTTAGGTCATCATCTAAAAGAGGCATTGCTATATATTTTTCCCTGATTGCGAGGACCATAACTCTGCTCCCCATGGTAGTTTCTCTTTATGGAAACTGTTTCTGATGATTGCTGAAATCATCAGTGGTAGAATATTGGTTCTTTCCTTGAGGGGAGCCCTCAATGGTGGAATCACTAAAGTTTAAATGATCTTTGAGAGATCATTTAGAAAACAGTTCAAAATCACTTAGCAGATACTCACAGGGTTTTCACGCTAGAAGTCTTTTGGAACTTTCTAGCGTCCATTGCCGGTTCTTGTCGGTTAATTTTTAAAATTGCTATTTAAAAAGAGAGTCACAGAGGAGAGAGGATTCCCAGCTCCTATCCCCCAACTGATAGATTAGAAGACTGAGTTGTACTACCACTATGTGAAAAGGGTAGTCTACTCTACATAACAGGACATGAACAGTTAGGAGAGAAATAATTTATCAGATGTTTTCTACTTAAGGGAAGGTTTGCATTAACATCATTTGCCTCTTTTTCAAGAGAGAAGATGGTCAAAGGGAGCATCATATTAATTTATCTCTGTGGACATCAAAATAAAATTCAGTCCTCAATTTAAAGATTAGCTAACAGACTTTTATCTTATGATGTAAAAAGCAACAGAATCCATCCAACATCCATTCAGAGACCACAGGGACACATTGGTCTCTCCTGGCTTGCAGCACAGAGATAAAAGCAACAGCTGGGCAATCTTAATAGAACTAAGATGGCCTTATATTGTGCTTGTTGCCATATTTTCCTCATAAAAAAATCATGCATGCTGAATTTTATTGTTTTGCTCACTAAACCTTATCAATCTTCATGAGCTTTTAATTAGGAAAATATTATACTTGGAGAGACTCCCTGCTATTATAAACTACTTTGAAAAGAAACGGAAAAGTACAAATTGTGTAACTGTTGTTACAAATTCCAGCTATTTGAAATGTTAATGTGAGACCACAAGGAATTCTCACTTTCTGTGCATTTTAAAGAGCTGCGCCATAAATTGGTTTTAAACAATTTCATAACTATAAACAATGAACAACAGAGAACATTTGACTTGTTTTCTTATTTCTTTCATTCAAAGGTTTGCTTTGTCCACACTTTAGAAGCATAAAACCTAATAGAAAGCAGTAGGTAGTTACGTCCTATCTCTCTGCCTGGCAGCAGATGGCAGTATTGATGCATGAAAAATCCGTTCATGTTCCTTTACATTACCTGCAGATTTTCCTTCTCTTTAAACTTAGGTAAAGAATTCCTAATAAGATAATATGGTTGCCATCCCTTTTCCATTCTCCTTCCACAGGTTTTTCCCTTTTTACAAGGAAATATCTTTTCCATGTAGAGCTCTCTTTAGACTTGACAAAATTGTGATGTTTTAACTTTTTTTTCCACCCAAACTCCTGTTTGGCATTCCATTGAGTGAATGCCAAGAACATACTCAGCTCAATAAATGTTCTGGAGAAACAGGCACTCAAATCTCCCAGACCTCGAGCGTCTGGGACACTTTCCTGAACTGTCTTCTAATGAAATCTCCAAAGTGGAACTTTCCTAAGTCAGATAGCAATAAAGATTCTCTTCTCCTTTCAGATCCCTGGAACATCATCTGTAGTTCAGAGAAAATGGAAGCCCCTGCAGCCTGTTTCACAGCCTCGAGGGCCAGGACAACAGACCAAGTCTAGGATAAGCGCTGTGGCAGCTGAAATAAAGCAGATCCGAGCCAGAAGGAAAACAGCCCGGATGTTGATGGTTGTGCTTTTGGTGTTTGCAATTTGCTATCTACCAATTAGCATCCTCAATGTGCTAAAGAGGTAAAGTACATCTATTACTTGAAAATGAAGTGGCTTGTCATTTCTTGGTTCTTAATTAAGAACTTTTTTATTTTTAGCCAGAGGAAAACAATCTAAACTTTCTGCCTAGATACCTTGTCAGGCCGGAAGACTCAGTGGTGGTGTAACCAGCAGGTAAGGTGAGCAGCCTTTTAGAGAGCTCAGATATATGCTCGAGTCCGTGCAGATTCTCTGTTGAATGACAGACACAAAACAGATGTTTCTCCAACCTCTTCAAGCTAATTGCTAAGCCTTAGATGCAGAAAAATTCTAACCCCAAACAACTAATTTACGGCTTGCAGTTCTGTTTGGATGAGAACAAATGGGTTTTCCGGAACTTTGTTTTCAAAGACATAGGCAATCTCGACAGAATTCTATCTAAAGGATAAAAAGAGATAAGACTGTTTTGTTTGTATTCTAATTATACTTAAAAGTGCATTTGTGAACACTGGGGAAAAAAAAAAAGTAATCAAGCAGATACTGTGTTGAATGTTTAAATACTAAGAAAATCTGTTTCCTGAAGTCACTGAATCCAGCTCGGGGCAACTATTAATAAAAATCAGCACACAATTTTTCAGTGAGGGAAAGTATGTTATTTGTTACGCTGCAGACACAACTATTAAGTTCAAACAATTGACCAATGGCATGAACAGCAGATGCAGAGGCAATGGTACACACTGAACTTCATGGCCAGCGAACTTTATTAGGAATTATCAGAGCTGTTGCACATAGACTGGTCCCAAGGCAATACTAATTCTGTTTATAATAGGCTTCAAACTTAAACTAGGATCGCTCCTCTTACTTTTCCCTAATTCAGAGTCAGTATCATATTACTCATATCTGGAAACTCTGGAAAGAGGTAGCTTTGGCTGGAGTCAGACTAAAGGTGGCATACCCAGCTGCAAAGATTTCTCCTTCTCTTCGGCTTTTGTTTTTGATTGCACGATAGCTTTTCAATGGAGAAGAAATGGAAAATGAACTTCTGCTCAGTAGCATTATTTACGGCAGACAAAGCATTAAAGGTATAAGAACTGTGGTGGCCTAGGTCCTTGAGACATATGCCGGCTCAAAAGAAAATGAAAATTATTTTGCATTCCGTATCTTTTCATGCTTCCCCTCTTATTTTTCTTGCTCACAGCAATTATATTCAAATTTATTCTGGTCTTTTGCTAGATGGTGTTTCTCCTCTTAAAACTTTATAAACAGTTATGTTCCTGGATAGGTTTTCTTCTCTTTCTCTCTTTTCTTTGTACTCTTTTAGTAAATCTAAATTCAAAGAAAATTGGATTTACCACTCTCTGGGTTGCTCCTTTGGATTT
This sequence comes from Indri indri, assembly GCA_004363605.1. Lineage (NCBI taxonomy): Eukaryota > Metazoa > Chordata > Mammalia > Primates > Indriidae > Indri > Indri indri. Next base: position 20,275 of record RJWJ010016644.1, read on the forward strand.
TCCATATCTCATCACTTTCTCCTTTTTAAAAATTATTTCCAAATACTTACTTGTCAATAATATTTTCTGTTATTCTTATGACTTAAATATTTTCCTTTCCAAAGAAAACAAATAGTTTTCAAAGGAGAAAGTCCATGTTACATTTAAATTATTTTAAATTTTTTGAAGATTATGCTCTTTTCCACAAATTAAAAACTTTTAAAAATGAACTTGAAAATTGTTTTTCTCATTACCACACACATTTTCTTCAAATATTTATCTTTTTGTTTGCCCTTGGGTATCAATCTTTTTTCTTTCTCTCAGAAAAATAAAAATCCCTAGCTTCTTTTCCTTGAAACTTAACTTTTTGCCTGATTAGTCAAAACCAATTTCTTTAAAGCAGTTCTGGCTTGTCCGAGATTTCAAATATATTTAGAGATAGAGGATCATAATATATTATGAATCCTGTTTGTCCATACTGTTTCACTTTGTATTATATTTTTGTAAAACTCTAGTACTCTGTAGAGCGTCATTGTATTCCAGAAATGCATTTCTATCATATGCCTTCTTATTGAAAAAAAATACGGGTATGGCACAAGTCACACAATCATTGATGGAGCCTCCAATAGGAAATATTAATACATTATCATCTTTGACCTTACTGAGTAGCTGCAAGTTATCCGCTGTAGGTTAGTGAATAGAATTTCTAAGTATGGAGCAAATCTTAAAATAGTCTTTAAGGATATCACAATAAACTATTTTTCAGAGTTTAAAATAATACATGAGAAATTAAAATTCATGAATTTTAAGACATTACCAGAATCCTGCCTATTTAAAACTAGTTCTTCTTTGAGTATTAAAGAGGTCCCCGAGGTCAAATTTCAAAAAGGCCAGGAAGATTGAAGTCGAAGACATACGGTACTTTGATTAATGTATAAATGAAAGTAGGAAGAGATATTTACAGGCTGAAATTTAGGAATGCTTTTTACATGATGTGCACAATGGAATATCAACACAACTTTGCTGAATTGTATTTAGAAACAAAATGAAATAAGGGAAATACATATTCAACTTCTGCATTCCTATTCACAAGAAATATTGCACTTGCTGTTTGCAGAAGGGAGATTTCCTTCTCTTACCTGATTTGGCTTTTGATTTATTAATTGTGCTGTGGAGGTTCTGTTCAGGTACTGGAGTTATGCTAGACTAGTTATGGTGTCAGAAACCTGTAAGTGGTCAATGCCTGCAGCAGAGGACAGCAGGGGTCAGACAGCCTCTATTAAGGGCCTTGTTCACCTTTGAATTTCATTATTTAAAAGGTACTTTCCAGAATCACACTGGATTTTCTGTTATTGTTTCTTTTCCTACAGAGTATTTGGGATGTTTACCCACACTGAAGACAGAGAGACTGTGTATGCCTGGTTTACATTTTCACACTGGCTTGTATATGCCAATAGTGCTGCGAACCCAATTATTTATAATTTTCTCAGTGGTGAGTTTCAACTGTTTCTTCTATAAACCCCAGTCCTAACCAAGGGCAGGGATCAATGACCAGAAGGTTTCAAACACCCTTGAACTATAAGAAGAGCTTAGTTGCTACTCGAGATTTTTTGTCCCCTGACCTGATTGGTCTTGAGTTTCTTCCTTTATGAGAGGAAATACTTAACTCATCAGAAAAAAATTATCTAATTGATTTTTCCCATAAAACTTAAAAGAACTATTGAAATAAAAGAAAAGTAAAAATGGTGAGAAATCAATAACACAGAATCTTGTGTGACATACTTCAAACTTGTGATTTACAAAAATATAAAATACTTTTATCTGTTTTGCCTTGCTGTATTATTCCTTTACCATAATGTATGGCGTAATTGAGATCGAAGTGGAAACTATTCACTTTTAGATATTTTGCCGTATTTACATTTCTCTTGGGAATGTCATCTCTTGGGTTTCTCTCAAGATTTCTCACGACCACCAAATATATTATTACTCCTAAATCACACATAACCTAAATGACACACATACACATGTCTATCTCTGTTTATGGAGTCATATAATTATAAAAATCAATTAAATAACTATCATTTTATTTACATTTTGCCTTACTTTTAGAATTATGTTTTAATTAGCTACATCTTTACATTGTCGTCTTCTCCAACCCATTGGCTATTCCTTTCTTATTTCTACCTTCAAATATATGGTAATTTTATGTGGAAGAATAGCAATTTATTTTAGTGCACACTTAATAAATTATTTAAATCTTCCAACTTTATCTTTGGCCTTCTGGTTGCATAGGTTAAAAAGACAATTAGATTTTTTTAAAATGACTTTGTCTTAAAAAAACGATTGCGCAACAACAGGACTAAAGCTCTGAGCCTTACACTGAGCAGGTAAAACCTATAAGGAAGTTGTGGTAAGAAGTGTTTTAAGCAGAAGCCACAGAACCAAGTCAAAGTCCTGGTATGGGGGTTAAGAGTGAGTCAGGGAGGCAACTGATAGTCTCTGAGAACTTGTTGTATACTTTCTACTGTGCTAGGCCCTTGAACATCCATCTTCTCACTTAACTACTTAATAACTCGTTTATTCATTCACTGAGGCTCGGAGAGGAGAAATGATGATTCCCAGTGCTGTCATTCACTCTAATAAAGGTGATTGTTTCATTTTCATAGTTCTCTACTTTTCCATCAGTAATTTAAAGACAAGGAACACATTGTAAAGTTTTTTTTCCCCCTTTCAGTTTTTTGTTCTGCCTTATGTAGAGCATAAAACAGAAATTTTTCTAGATATTTTAACATATTTTTCTAGATATCTTGTGGAATTAAATCTGTCAGTAGCAGTTTTTCAGGTAATATCTATATAATTTTGGCTATGTATGACATACGTTTCATTGTTTTTGAAATAAGTATCTCTGGGCATCCTTCTACTGACAGCCACTTCTATTATAGTTGGATGGTTAAAATATACCTACATTCACAAACACATGAAGTTTGACTATAAAGGAATGAAACAAGCTGCAAGCATCACACATGAAAAGTGCTCTTGTTATTTGATGGAAATACATCATTGTTTCAAGAATCTACCAAGCTTCCAATAAACTCAATTTCCTTTTTCTATTTTCCCCATCTTTGCAAAATATTACACCTCATCGTTAGTTTGGCTCAGGGGAGCAACTCAGTTGTACCCTATTCATGATTTGTTGAAACAGTTATGTATAATTCCTTTTCCTTTCCTTCTCCCTGGTTTGCCAGGAAAATTTCGAGAGGAATTTAAAGCTGCATTTTCTTGCTGTTGCCTTGGAGTTCACCATCGCCAAGAGGATCGGCTCACCAGGGGACGAACTAGCACAGAGAGCCGGAAGTCCCTTACCACCCAGATCAGCAATTTTGATAACATATCAAAACTTTCAGAGCAGGTTGTGCTCACCAGCATAAGCACACTCCCGGCAGCCAATGGAGCAGGGCCACTTCAAAACTGGTAGAATAATTTATTCATATGACAAGGATACCTGAGTAAAACTATTCTTTTTAAAAATCACTGAAAACAGAAATTTTATTATCCTAGTGATCTGAAGCTAAAACTGCTTGTGGATCCTTTTTTTTTTTTTTTTTTAATCTATTGCTCTTTGGAAATAAAAAAAAGTCAGTTTAAAATAATCTCTCAACTTTTGATTTAAATGTGTTAGAAGTTTAACCTTCAACTGAACTTATTTCAGGCTATTTCACTTTTAGTTTCTTGTATTATAATTTGTGTCAATTAAATGTTTGAATATTTCTAATTCTTCTTATAATCCTTTGTTATTTTAATCTCTCACATTCAAATTCCTAAAAATTACCAAAAGTTATCCATTTTCTTTTGGCTACTAAATGAAGTAGCAATTACTAACTTAATTAACAACAGACATATGTTAATTGACTTTATAGTTTTTAAAAAAATCATGAAAGACTGTGGTTACAATGTGACATCTGAGAAAATATTTATATAGAATATAGCATATTAGGTAATTCAAAAACTATCTTTCAAGACTACATAAAATATATACTACCAAACTTTATTTTCCATTAATTTTATCACTCATTTACATAATTTTCTCAGGTTTGTAAATTGACCATTGCTAACATTTCTTGTCTCATATGGCCAGTAAGATTTTTAATTAAAATAAAAGTTTTTGAGTAACTGCTAATGCATAATAATTTCCATCTCTAAGGAAAGACTTGAACATCTAAGAATAAGATAAAATCACATGATTTTATTCCCCTAACCAATAAATATGATGTAGTCAGCCTTGCTGGATTAAGTTAAAAATGCACCACTGTGCTAGGTGCTAGGGAATGAGGTAGGGGTGGATGTAAATTTGCCTTCAAAGCAGTTGTAGTCTAGTGAGGGGGACATGTTCACAGAGGGCAAAGCAGTGAACAACTTGGGGGGACAATTCCTGAGCATGGCAGAGCAGTGAAGCCACCAAGGACAGTGGTCCTCACTAGAACCTTGGTTGTACGATTGCACTTTATTTTTTTCCCATTTAATTACAGTGACAGTCAATGTCAGCAAATTTTACCTGGGCCTAGGGCTGGGTACCAGGTGACTAGAAGAGTAGAGAGGCTTACTCTTAACTCACAAATGAATAAGACTGTCCTATATTTTATACAAATGTAAGATCCAGGAGTCAAAGCCTTGAATATTTCAAATTTGTTCCTCTGCAAAATTATTCTGCTTCAAATATTCACCTTAAATTAAGTTAAAAGTAAAAGAGGTATTCATGAAAAGATCTTTTTCATCTCATAGCAGCAGGTGTTCCAATTGTATTGAAAAAAAGATATGGAGCATGGTATTTAAGAAAGATTTTCGTAGAAGATAATTAATATATATTTTCCAACTCATCAATCTCAGAGAAAAATAATACAACCAAATTATCAACAATTTTTTTTCAAATCTTAGTATTTGGGATTTTGTTACCTTGTGCCTTTTACTACGCAAAGCAAAAACTACCCTCTTATATAAGGTTTATTGAGATTATATTGTTAAATATCAGCACTATATTGACTGAAGCAAAGTATTTTAACTCTCTCCTTTCTCCCCTTTGTACATTTGAGAACTTATTTATGCTGCATGAAAGGAGAGTTGTAATTTTCAGATTGTGATGAAAGCACTTTAAATAGTTTGAGGATAACTTCAAATAGCATTGACATATGCCTTAATAGCCAAGTATTAGCTCAGAGTAAGAGTAAATTCTTTAGACCCTAATATACCTAGTTCTTATCATTTGAGGGAGGTGGGAAGGGAGGGCAAAGAGAGAGAGAGAGACTGGGAGGGAAAGGGGGAGGGAATGAGTAAGACTACCTCAGAGAGTCAGCAGTTGTGACACATCGATCAGAAGACAGAATTCCTTTGTTCTAGATCAATGATGCTCAAAGTGTACTTCCTAACCCATCAGCATCAGCATCACCTGGGAGCTTACCAGACATGCAAATTTCCACCCTATCCCAAACTTAACTAACTAGAAACTTTTGGGGTGGCATTCAGGAATCTCTGTGTTAACAAGCCCTATAGGTGATTCTGAAGCATCCTAAGAGTTGAGAGCCATTGCTTTAAACCATCCCACCTGACATCAGTTTAATAGCCTGTGTGAAATAAAGTCTTTTACTGCACAGGTATCTGCAGCAGGGGCCACCGTCATCACTACCGTCAACCTGGTTGGAGGTCTGAAAGAAGCTGCATATCAGTGTTGAATCTCACCACTGTCATCTCACTCAGAGACATAATGGTTTACAGAACAATTGCTACTGTGTTACATGTGCAGTGTGAAAGTAGACCGGTTTTTAGGCACTGGTGTACTTTATGTCCACCTGGATGACTTGAGTTTTTAACTAAAACTTTCAAATCCCCCATTTTATTTACACTTATTAAAATTTAAATTTTGCGGAAGCAGTTTCTAAGAATGATCATTGCCTGTAAGGAAAAATAATAAAATAAAACCAGTACTTACAAGAAACTCTGGGAATGGAATAATAGACCACATATATAGCACTTGACATATGGATCCAGGAATCCTAAGAGATCTGAATTTTGTATGGTTACCTTAATAGGACAAATGATAAAGAAGCATGTGTTCCCAAACCCTGCCAATCATATGATATAGAGTCAACTACTTACCTCATTATGTGTTAATGACGTAAATGAGAAGATGTTTTATGAAAGGAATGTTTTGAGACTGTTTTATGCTATACATTGAATATGTACCTCCCTTTTTTTGCTATATTTCAAAGATTAAATGTAAGATGTCAATGTCACTGAAATTTTGTTATCAACAGGGGTAACCTAACATTGAATCCATTTGAACTTTATTATTTCTGAAGTTTTACAAAACCGTGAAAACCTTGATATTGAATTCATTCATTCTTGGCAAAAGACTACTCTGTTTCTTTAGAAAAACTATTTCTAAATTTTCCAAAGCTTGCCGAGTTTATTGGATATTAACTACCTGTTACAAATTATTGATGAGTTAATTGCAAGTGGCAGGAAAAATGATGTTGAATTTCACTCCCAGTGTACATTGTTTTAATGAAGATTAAAGTAAATATGTTTATAAAACATAGTCTGGATATACTTAAACTTGAAATACCAGAATGGCAAAAACCCTAACATTGTTTATGGACCCAAATTGTGAGGAGGGCTATTATTATTTTAATACTAGTATAATAATAAAATGCACTTGATGTAAATCATAATAGTTATTTATTGCATTTCAAAGAAATCTGGCTAGTCATTATGATTTAGAAAGCTTTTCGATATCAGTAAATTTTACAACAGATGACTTTTCTACTTCCTACAAGTCACAAGTCACAAAAAAAAAGAGTAGATTCTAATAGGTTTTATTCGATTCGTTTTCAAATTGCATGAAGCAAAATAATAGATTTTTTAGAGACAATATATAAACAGAGAAAATATTGTTAATTTAAGTTTATTCTATTACCTTATGTATCACAGAAAATAAAGTGCGAAAGCATGAAAAACACTATTTCCCAAACTTCAAAGGGGATTGTTTTCTACACAACTACTGCTACTAAAGAGGGGGCAATCCCCCCTCCACTTGCCACGTATTTTTATTCTCTTAAATTTTCTTTATAATCTTTGGAGTTAGAATGTCTTTTAAGTTTTTCATGAGACGTATTTCTATAATTGTTATATCCCACGTGTGTGATGTTATGTCAGTTGTTTGTAACAGTTATCTTATATCTTTCAAGTTCTTAATGCCTGATTGTACTGTGTCTTCATGAAGAAATTTCTTTTAAAATCCAATGTGACTACACACCTACTGCTGTAAAGGATGTATATGTGTAGTTTTTAAGTAAAAAACATATTGAGACTTCTATAATCACATTCACACTGCCCTCTCGATTGTATGAAAAATCTTGTTGTTGATTAGATAAGTTGGATATTCATTCACAATTAGCGTCAAATATTTGCAGTTGGCAATTGAATTAAGCCCTCTGGTGCAGTACTTAATGATCAAAATATTTTCCCAATAAGTTTATATAACCAGGGATAATCATGATATAAAATGTTTTTAATATTGTTTTTAAGAACAGGTGCTATAATAAAGAAGGCTAGCATTCATACAGAAATATTTCATGAAAGTTATGCAAAACTAGATACATGTATAAACAGAAAAGAACCCAAACTCCATAAAATAATTTAAAGAGGTTTATGCTGAGCTGAATGTGTATGACCATGGCCAAGAAAGCCATGGCCAAGAAGCCTTGAGCAAGTGGTCCTTCCGTGGTTGGGTTACAGAATGGTTTTAGGGAGACAAGAATTACACATAAAATAATAAATCAACCAGCCTGAGCAAGAGCAAGACCCCGTCTCTACCAAAAATAGAAAGAAAATTAATTGGACAGCTAAAAATATATAGAGAAAAAAAAAAATTAGCTGGGCATGGTGGCGCATGCCTGTAGTCCCAGCTACTCGGGAGGCTGAGACAGTAGGATTGCTCGAGCCCAGGAGTTTGAGGTTGCTGTGAGCTAGGCTGATGCCACGGCACTCGCCCCAGGCAAGAGAGTGAGACTCTGTCTCAAAATAAAATAAAATAAAATAAAATAAAATAAAATAAAATAAATCAACACATGGAAGACTAACATTGGTTGGGCCTCTATTAAAGCAGGACATCTGAAATCAAGGGGGACAGGTGCTTACAGGTTATAAGTAAGTTTAAAGATACTTTGATTCGTAAGTGGTTAAAGAAATGAAGCTTGTCTAAAAGGCTTGGACTGTTTTAAGTTAAGGATGTCCGTTAATCAGAGACAAGCCACTGGATATTTATCAAAACTCGAGTGATTTGTTAAGTACCTGTAGGCCTGAGGGTGTGGTTTTAATATTTGTCTTGCATGGCCTTAGGCCTGTTAAGGATTTAGGGTCTTATTGTGACAAAGGGTAACTCAAAGGGACAAGGCATAACTAGGCGTGTCTGACCGCCCTTCTCCTCATGGCCAGCAACTCATCTTTGATGTTTTTCTGGGCTCCCCTCATTCAGTAGGCTGGGGGCATTAAGATTTTATTTTAGTTCACACATATAACAATAAATTTTGGAGCTTTTATTTGAGTCAAGAAATTTAATCTACTTTTAATTTAAAGGGAACGATAATCTCATGATTTTCAATTTACTGTTGGACTAGTAAATATGGTATTAACATAATTAATTTTTTCCTTGGTCATTATATGTAAGACTTTTAGGACTATATTAAGTTAGATGATATATTTTAAAATGTATATTTTCTGCTTTTTTTTTTTACCTAAGTGATTCTGAAAAATTACAGAATCAAGTGCCAAGAATTTTAATTTAAAAACCATTTTTATTCAGCACTGTTTATTCTAACTTTTATCAAAAATTAAGCCAAAGTAACCTGGCAAGGTAAATACTTGACTCCTAGGGAAATATGATTTGAGTATGGGGTCTTAAGACGAAATAATTCTTCTCATAGTGAAATTTCAATAAAAACAAGCTATTCTGGTGGTGATAATGTTTTGCTCTGCGTAATCCATTATGGCAGACTAGAGACTTGGCCACTCCTCCTCCTTCTAAAGGCAGCCCTGAAGGGTGGCCATGGCATCTTCACTTTCATCCAGGCCAGTGGCAGATGCACGTGAGAAGCAGGGTAGCAAAGGAAAGTTTCTTAAAGCACTTCTTTGGTCCTGCCCTCCTTTCCCTGTTTTCTCACTTTCCACCTGCAGTGCCTGCCCCCAGGCCTACTGGAAGCTAAGCTCAGCCAACAACCTCCCTCCACAGCTGGCCTTGCCCTACAGAACACCTGGGCCCTCCTTCAGCCCAACCCCATCCAATGGTCTCAGGCTCCTATTACCTCCTGAGGTAACAAGTAACTAGTAGCTAATTTGAGAACAAATAAAGCAGAGCTCAAGGAAAACATAAAAAATTTACATTTTTATATCCAAAAAATTTACAATGTTACATTTTTAAAGAAGCTCTTTATTTTCTTCCCAGAATATTTACGTTTGTCAGTGCTCTTCTGAATCTGTGTCCACTCACTTTCCAATCTCCAACTAAGCTTACTACCTCAAGCTGGAAGGGATCCCAGTTTTGAGAATCTTATGTTAAGGCCATGGCAGGTCAGTGGAGAGATGTATCTGAGGTGGTACAACTTGTGGCACCTTCAGAAACAAAACGTCTATTGCATTACTTTTCATAGGTCCACCCTCTATGCAATAGCAGAGAAACAACAATTTTTTAAAATGTTGCATATTATCTAATCAATTTCTAGTTAATGTCAAAATGTTTAAGGTAATATTTTAATTACCAAAGAAGAATGGTACAAACAAAATGTTTGTGGGACTGGAGAATCCTTAACAGTGCATGGCAACATGAAGCTTAATTCATTGAGATGGGATAATGAGACCATCTTCAGGAAAGACATGATGTTCTATTTCATGGGGGCACAGATTTAAAAGCTCTCTTTACATGGTTCAGGTAGACTAAGCAGAGGACTTGTCTATAAAACTGCGTCTAGATAAAATATTCATTATGGGCTGGGAAAAATTACCATTTTAAAGTATTACCAATGCACATATCTAAATGTAAATGTATGTGTGTGTCTATGTATCTCTGCATATTTGCAACACTTAGTCTGAATAAATCCCACAAGGTATATTTGAAAGGAGTGGCCTTGCAAAAATAACAGGAAAATACCTAATCCCACAATTTCCCCAGTAACCATTAAAGATTATCCTGTGAGTTCTCTTACTAACAGGCACCCTGCAGGAGTTCTGTTTTGCACAACTTCTGAAAAGAGCTGAATGGATCGAAAAGAGATATAAATCTCTCTCTCTTTCAAAATTGTAAACAGCAGGAGAACAAGCCTCAACCATGTCTCCAGAACAGAGTCACACCTGTGACAATCCCTTCTCCAAGGAAAGGCAGGAAGCCAACTCTTGGACTGTGACATCCTTGCAGTTTTTGTTATCTACCTGCTGCTGCTTTTGTTATCAACTGACAGCCATCACTGTTTTTTTTCTCTTTGCCCCCCTTAAAATCAGCAAGCCTCTTGTCCTCACTGCTAGCACCCCCTTCTCTTTCTTTGAGATGCCATGCCGTCTCCCTGCTCTCTCCCCACCCCCTTCTCTCTCTCCCTCTCTCTCTCATTCTCTCTGTCCTTCTAAAGGATAAAATAAACTTTTTTACTTTTATATATTAATTTCTGCATGAGAAATCTTTCTCCACCCATGCCGTGAGCACCTACTAAGCTCTCCATCCTAACAATATTCATTTTACATCTTAGCCTTTTAAAAATTTCCCTTTTTTATCTAACTCACTCTCTTAGATCTTATCTTTTTGCTTGGTGGCTAGTTCTCCTCATTCTTTTACAAATATCCAGCTTCCATATTTCTGTTATGCTAGCGAGATTTTTCCCCCAAGAATATTTTTTCTTTTTATTTGTTTTTGTTTTGTTTTTGGCTAAAATTCATATGGCTATAACAATCTAGGACAAGTGGAAAGGAGAGGTCTGTAAACTGCCTATTTCCTCCAAAATTCCATGTCAATAATCCTTAAGAATCTAAGGTCCTTGATGCCAAGGCTTGTCTTTAGCATTGTTGCCTGCTGTGTCCATGGTTCCTAAAACAGTGCCTGGCACACAGAAGTCACTTTATAAATATCTTTTCGATTAATGAGTTAGTAATAACTGTGTGAGAAGTCTCCCCCAACTCATCTTTTTGCTTCATTTTTTCTCAGTATCTTCCACATACCCTGTGGAACTCTCTTTCTACTGTGAACAAAACGCTCTATATTCTGAAAGTCTGAAAAGCACACACCTTCTTTTACTAAAATTAAACCGTACTTTGAGAACACCAATTCCCATCCTCCAACCATCATCAAACTGGCAGGTAGCAGCAGCATTCTCCTTGCTCACCAATTTTATGCCCAGACGTCTACTCTTTCTGTCATGAGTAAAACCTGATGCCTTTGAGGGGCTTTTCCGTGGTAAACCTCTCTTTGTTACTGCCACCGTCAGCCTCTTGGGCTCTCCTCTCCTCACTCATGCACATCAGCACCTGCTTGAAGTCAGTACTTTCTAGCCCCTGGGTCAATGTGGATGATGCATCCTGGACTCCAGCTTCATACTTCCTCGGTCTCTAATAAACTCTAATAGTCTATGCTAAGCCAACAACTGCTCACCCATCCTTCTCTCTCACACTTTTCTTCCCACTGCAACTTCCCTTTTCAAGCCGAAAGAGACCGCTGGATTCTTTGCCCTTTAATTTATCCTACTTTATTGGTCCCTTCCTGGATTTACCTCCTTCCTTGCTCAGAGGAGAGCAAGACCATAAGGTTGTATTGTACTTACTACTAGACATTATTTGCTTCAAACAAATTCTTACTTTTTGTCCTGATGAAGATCATGACAGTTTTCATACAACAGAGAGCCCGCTCTCTTATAGCACTGAAAAGAAATGGTTCGAGCAAGGTGTAAATGCCTCGTGGAGTTAGGGGACCAGGCCAGCCAGTATCTCTTCCCCTGTCCAGGGTTGAATCTGAATCTGTGGATGTGAAGTCTGCCATGGTGAAACTTACGGCACTTTCCGTACCCTATCTCTGTTACCATGAGCCCATAGGATTTCTTCTCCTGCTTTAGAAGCTGTTCTGAAGATAATTTTATGATTTACAAATTATTTTTAAGACCATATATAGCTGCCTTACTTGATTTCTCAAACCCTCTACAACCCATACTTCTTATTGTCCAATTTTCTCTTTTAACTGGGTGTATTTGGGGGCAGGAATAATTTCATCTCTTTTTTAAAAAAATTACTAGATATTATGAATGCTATTGTTTATTCATCTTTTTTAAATTGTAAAGTATTCACTTCAAATTCTCCTGCAGCAGGGACTCTTTCTACTTTGTAAATCCTGTCAGGGCTTCATTCTATCCATTGAGAACTGTTAGCATAATAAAACTTACCTCACCATACTCTGGCATTGTGAAAATGTAGCAGAATTCCTCTTTGGTTATTAAATGAATCGTATTTTTTCCTACTGTAAGGGAAATTTTCTCCATGTGCTCTGTCAAACATTTGACTTTTTAGAATTGACTTAATTAATGAAAACATTTTTCATTAGAAAATTATCTTTCTCTTTACAAAGTATGACACCATTTGTATTCTACCAATTCTAACAGCCCACTTTCCTCATGTGAAAATCTAGTCTAGGCCTTTACGATGCATTATTCTAAGGAAGCATGTATGTTTTTGCTTATTTGTTTTGCTTTTCTAATAGAATGTGAATATTTAGCTTCAGATGTTACCTCTTGGTTATTACACTTCTGCTGTTGAAAGGAGCCACCTCCTTCTTACCTTCTTGTCCATAAATTGCGTTCTTTTGACTTATTTTACGCATAACCAGAATGGAGATCATGAAGTTAAGAAGGTTGAGAAATACAAAGTATTTCTCTCATTCCATTCACAGAAATCTGTGATTCAAGAGTTAACAACATTCTATGTCTTCTTGTAGGTGATTTTTTCAGGCTTTATCACTCATCAACTCACATGCAGGTCAAAAGCAGACCTGAATGCAATTTGTTCAGGAAACCAAAACCATGTTCCTATCTCTTTGTTTCTCAGAGTATAGAAAAAACCCCGCTATTGATGCTTATACTGGTTCTGAAGTTTAATATTTTCTTATGAGCCAGGGTCTGTCATGATGTTCTCTTATCAAGATTTTCCATTGGGGTGAAACTTTAATGAGTCCTTCCTCGTCCTTTAAATATTTGAAAAATTTGATTTAATAAAATGTTTAAATCTGATGGCTTTGGGACCCCTTTCCCTGTTACAGAGCACAGAATAGTAATTAATATTTTATATACATATGGTAAGATCATGTTGCCACTAGGGGTGTCCAGAATAGGCCACTGAAACAACTTTCTAACTACTGCCATCAAAAAGAGCATTAACTGAAATATTTTAAATAAAGAACATTATTTTGTATAGCTATACCCCAGTGAGGCCATCAACCAATATTTATACTTGATGCCCCTTCCCTAAGATTTTAGCTAGTATAAATCATGGTCACCTGTACAGCAAGACACTTCATCCAATCATGTTGGTGTTTATTATTCCACCGGTTGATCATGGAGGGTGTATCGAACTAGTGATACTTAAAACAGGGCATTGTGTGAGTGATTTAGTGGAGTGTTTGACTATACTTTGTCTCCAGACTAAAATTATTGTGACAAGGCTTTCCTGACAGGAAGTACTAATACCAAACCATTGCTGCTTCAGACAGACTCCCCTGAAATTCTTGTTAAAAATGCAGATTACTTGATACTTGATACCACCCACAATACATTATTTTAGTTAGTCTGGGATGATAGCAAGGATTCTGATTTAG